>PVJH01029512.1:0-25922 GCA_004026705.1 Nesogale talazaci
TTGAACAACTCTTTCAAAGAGGTTGTCCAGTTCATAACAGTAGTGTATGGGCTGGGGTTGAATCAGGCAGCCCCTTGGACCAGGCAGCCCCTTGCACCCCTTTGCACCAGCCTCACAAGATGAACAACTTGCTGAACTGTGTCATCCCTGCCTCTGGCATCTCACAGGGTTGATCTCCCCAGGTAGGGCACAGTCTCTACTCAGGCAAGTCACAGAGCGCCCCCCTCTAACATTCTGGAAAACGAGTTTGAAAAAAGAGGTGATTTGCTCACAGGTCACCTTCCAGCCCGGAACTTGCAAACGCAGCACAAGAAACCTTCCCTTTCTTTCATCAGCCCTCATGCCTGTAGTTCAAACCCTCTCTATGTCCCACTGCCCCAATATTGGGTGCCGCTTCCCTGGCCTAACTCTTGGGCCTCAGGACTGCCCAGGAGCTCAAGATACTCCCATCTCTCTCTCTCTCTTTCTTTCTTTCTCTCTCCCTCTCTCTCTGCTGTCCCTTCCCTTCCCAAAAGACCTTCCCTACCTCTAATAAAACCTATATATGTGCATTTCATCCCTAAAACTCGTATATATGCATTTCATCCCTCACCGCGTTCTGTCTCCTTCCTGGGACACATCTCAACCTCTCAAGGAGCACAATGACCATGAGGAAGTAGCAGGGAGGGGCGTGAGGACCACAGCCCGAGGAACGGTGTGAAAGGGCGGTGGCCTCAGCAAGGTTGAGGACCCCTGCTCTCTGTCTTTCACACCTCAGCACCGCTGGAGGAGCCCTGGGTGCGTCTTTATCACTCGCCCGCGTGCCATGGTCCGGGATCTGTTCCAACGTGCTGCCGTCATGAGGCTCATCGGTGGTCAGTCTGTGAAGCCCACGTGCTTGGCTTCGGAAAAGCACGCACTCTCACCCTGCCAGAGGCCGACGGTGCAATCTGGCCAGCGGGGAGGCAGGCAGACGTAAACCACTCACTGATGCAGGTGGGAGGCACAGTCAGGTGCACAGCATGGCAAGAACCATGGAGACTTCAAAACGTGAAAAAACATATATTCATGTATTTCCTTTGACTTTCTTCTTGTCCCATTATCATGCTCAGCCTCCGTTTTGGTCTCAGTATTTTCTCTGTTACATTACTCTTGGTCATTCCCTATTGAACTTCTCTCATCCACCTTGGCCCTCATTTGGGATCAATTGATGTACCCTTATCCCTGGGCTGGTCAACACCATCTCCTTTCCCCCTCCTCCCTTTCTCCCCTGGCCTCCACAACCTGGAACCATCGGTCCCGTTGTTTTCGCCTCCAGACTGTTCATCCAGCCTATCTTGTTTAGATAGACCCGCAGAGGTCACAAAATGAACCCCCAAAAAAAGGCTTCCTAAAACGAAGCAACCAGAGGAAGTAAAGCAATGATAACAGCAACAACAACAAAACCCAATGTCCTAACCTCCTCTCTGGGGCCTGGCCAAGAGGGAAGTGAGTGAAGGAACACATTGGACAGGGTACGATATGAAATAGCCATTTGTCAATTATTAAAGGTTCGGGGGGGGGAGAGGAAGGTAAACATGGGGAGGTGAAACTGGGGGACTAAATGGAGGGAGGAAGTTTTGAGCGTGATGTTGGCAACAAGTGTGCAAATGAGGTCTGCTTACCATTGATGTAGGTATGGATTGTGAGGGGAGGTGTGTGAGCCCCCAATAAAATGATTCATTTAAAAAAAAAGGGGGGGAGGGGAAAGAGAAGCTTTTTTTTTTTTAAGAGGAGCTTATACCAAGGCATCAAGTGGAAAATGTTTCAAAATGTATGTGTCAACATGTGTGCAAATGTGCTTGATACAGATGATGTACTGAATGTTATACTAGCTGTAAGAGTCCCCAATAAAATTATTAAAACATATATATATATATAAAGGGCTGCCTCGGTTCCTGGAACAGATGGCCACGCTTTGCTTACTCCATTCCTGGAACAGTTTTGCTATTCCAAACCTTTAGAGAAGGTCACCAGGTTGTGCCTGCTGTTAGAAACGGCCGTTTCCGTCATGCGAAATGGCCTCTGAGAGACTCACTGTTACAAAAGTCTGGCCAGGGTCGAGCACCCCTCCCACATGTGCATTCCTAACGTCCTCCACGGTGTGAGAACAATTCCATCTGCGTGAAACGGTCCATAAGTGGAATATAGTCCCACGTAGCCTCCGGGAGTACCTCCGCCGTTCCATCCTGCTTTAGCAAGCACAGAACGCATTCCATGCTGCCTCGGCCAAAAGCCGACCTGGGTAGACTAAAAAAAAAAAAACAAAGGGTGGGGAGAAAGTAAAAATGAAGAGGACTCGACATCTTCAGGGACAAACGAAGTCACATCAAAGAAAGAAAAAATAAAAATAAGAAAAATAACAGCGTAAGTTGATTGTTCTAATCCAGGGGTTCTCAAACTGATAGGGTCTACTTTTTTTTTTTTAATTCCTCATGACCTCCCTAGCAATGAAAACCTTTTGTACTCCAGCCCAGAATCCAGGATAAAGTGTAGGCATCTGTTCTTATAATGCCTTACATCATTCCTTATACCACCGGAGGGGGGCGGGGGCGATGGTGCCCACTTTGGGAAACTATGCTGCAATCAGAAGAGATGAGAGGTCCAGATATTGGGATATTTTTCGCCTTCCATGTCTCACCTAGCTCACGGCTGGTGGCTGGGTAGTTTTCCACGCTACACGTAGCAGCAGAACACCCTGCGAGTGTGAATGAAAATATATAAATATGTATGTATATATTTATATATATTCTGCCGTGGCTGCGTTCTGTAGTCTGAAGATGCCCTTTTCAAAGACCTGGTGTGTCAACTATGAGAGGTAGAGATGGAGCCGCAGGAAGGAGACAGACATCAGCTAGGGATGAAGACTTTGGGGAAGAGAAGGGACAGGAGAGAGAGAGAGAGAGAGAGAGAGAGAGAGAGAGAGAGAGAGAGAGGAGCATCTTGAGCTCCTGGGTGGTCCCATGGCCCGAGAGTTAGGTCAGGGAAGCCGCACCCTGTATGGGGGCAGTGGGACATATATAGGGCTTGAGCCAAGGACGTATGCACCACTAAGGGGATGAGGCTTTCTGGTGTCGCACTTGCAGGGTCTGAGTCAGGATCTGGTTTGTGAGAACACAGATCCACCTCCTGAAACACTGAGGGAAGAGGCTGTGCAGACTCGGCCCTGAGAGAGACGTTCTGTGAAGAGGCTGTGCCCTTTGGAGAGATAAGCTCTGTGCAATGCCAGAGGAAGGGTTCGCAAAGTTCACCAGGCTGTTCATCTCTTTTCTGGTGAGCTGACACAAAAGGGGTGCAAGGGGCTGCCTGGTCCAGGGGGGCTGCCCGGTCTAGGGAACTGCCCAGTCCAGGGGGCTGCCTGGTTCGACCCTGGCCCGTACAGACTATGCCACACCGAGCGACTCCCTCCACAGTAAGAGACGCATACCCTGCAGTCTCTGCCGAGGAGAAAGATAGGATCTGTTTCTGGATACAGGCGCGATCTTAGGTGGCCCAGGAAGCCGTTGTTGTATGTGGTATGATAACGTGACGCTATTGATCGAGGAGGGGGTGGGGGAGGGGGTGTAGAGGGGGTAGATTCCCTTCCCGTTCTCCTGCCATTCCCTGGTTTGTCGTGCATTCTTTCCAAAAATCGGGACTTTAAAAAAAATACTGCAGGACACGGGGCAAATTGTTTGAATTGGGGACTGTCCCGCCCACAGCGGGACGTCTGGTCACTTTGGTACGGGCTCACTATAAATAATTTCCAGGGCAGTTGAGTTTTCTTTTAAAAATCAACTTTAGGCTGAACCCCGGTGGCGCAGTGGTTGTGCGCGGGACTGCGGCCCACCGGCTTGGCGGTTCAAATCCAGCAGCAGCTCTCCAGGAGCAAGGCTGGGCCTCCCACTCCCACCAGAGGGCAGGGATGCCAAACAAACAAACAAAAGCCTACCAACCTCAAAGTCGCTGCCATGAGGCCCAGGCTGATACAAAACGCCCCTATGGGACACGGTAGGAATGTCCTGGTGAGGTTCTGAGATTTTGAGTGTTTCATGGAGAAGAAAGACTTGTGTTCTTCTGGTGCAACCGCTGGGGGTGGGGGTTGTTATACTGCTGACCTTCCAGTTGTCAGTTCAGTGCTTGACCAATTCAACACCTGGACCCGTGATAAGCGAATCACTAGTAATGGGATGAAGGGTTGCAGGCAAAATCCCCAATCCATTAAAATCCTGTGTGGTGCAGTGAAGTACTTGGGATCCCTTTAGGGAGGAGAGACTTATGATGATCACGATTGTTCTAAGAAAGGTTCAGTAGAGGGAATTCATGATGGGATTCAGTTGTTTTCTTTCCAGATGATTGAAAGGCCCAGGTTATTAAAAGCGTCCATTGCGATTGTCAAAGCCGCCATCTCTTCCCGTGGGGGTTGGTCAACATTATCTTCCTCGCTCACTGCCACCAGGTCCATGTCAACTCAGCAATCCCACAGGGCAAAGCAAGACAACCCTGTACCTGGAAACATATGGCCCGGATAGGATGGGGAAATAAAATAATTTCCAGAGAAGAACAAAGACAAGACTGACAGTATAAAAAGCACTCAATGAAGTACGATACCAAAAAAACATCATGGATGACAGCAGGCACATCTGAAACCAACATTTCCTCATCAACACCAACACGCGCAAAACCACACCCCGTGCGACGATGTAATGCAGGAAAGACACAGAAACGAAGCAGAACACACAACACATTCCCACAGAACATGCACAAATATCAGGTGTAATGACGGTGATAAATGGATGGGCCAGGGTTGAGTCCTGGACCGGGAAGCCCCTTGCACCCCTCTGCACCAGCCTCACAAGGAGGAGATGGGCAACGCGCTGAACTTTGTCACCCCTGCCTCTGGCATCTCACAGAGCTCATCTCCCCGGGTAGGGACAGCCTCTACCCGGGCAGGGCACGGAGCTTCCCCTCTGACATTCCAGGAAACAGGTTTGAAAAAAGAGAAGATTTGCTCACAGGTCATCTTCCAGCCCGAAACTTGCAAAGGCACTACAAGAAACCTCCCCTTTCTTTCATCAGCCCACATGCCTGTAGCTCAAACCCTACCTATGTCCTACCATCCCAATACCAGGCGCCTAACTGTTGGGCCTCAGGACCTCCCAGGAGCTCAAGATACTCCTGTCTGTCTGTTTCTGTCTGTCTCAGCTGTCCCTTTCCTTCCCCAAAGTCCTTCCCTACCTCCAGTAAAGCCGATATGTTTGCATTTCATCCCTAACTGAGCCCTGTCTCCTTCCCGGGGCTCCGTCTCAACCTCTCAACAAACACGTATACACCACTATCCTCACTGCAGGTCGAGGCACAGAGAGAAGCCGATGGGTCAGAAAGCAAAATCCATCAAATGCTACCGGCAAGAACCCCTCACCTCATAGACACAGACCCAAGCAGGTCAAAAATCAGACGAAAAACCAGAGGCTGGCCAAAGCACAGCAAGCAGACAGCACCCACAAGGAAAGCAGGGATAGCCACATGGACAGGTCGGTTTCTGAAAAGGACAGGAGGAGATGGAAGACAGGAAACAGGCTGCTTCTGTAGACCTGAGTCCCTGCCGGATGAAATTCCTAGGCTCAAGGTCAGGCTGAGACCCAGACACACAGGGTGTTCCAAGAGCCCAGTTGCAGAGATTTTGCAAGGATTAAAGGGAGACACGGCAGAACACATAGGGAGAGAGATTTCTCTTCCAGATGATGCCTGTAATCTGTTCCCCACCCACCTCAGAGTCAATGAGTGTTGGCTCTTTAAAGAACCCGAATTCAGCATGCTCCCCACCTAAGAGCAGTTGAGAATAAGAACGGGTTGGGCTTTCTTTGAGAGGTAAGTGGTGGGATAACAGAACGATCTCTCCCAAGTCGTCTCCCCCGATAGACGCCACACTTCCGCTGCTGGCTACACGCTGCAAAAGGATCCACTTGGAGGTCAGCAGACACAGGTCAGGAGTTCTTCTCCTTCAGGGACATCCAGAGCCCTCAGACTCTCTAGCCTTGTTGAACTCTAAAGTCAGGCCCACTCCCTTCCGATAAGGATCGGAAGAGATGTCCATCGAGGAGACAGGGAGGTCAAGCTGCCCTATTGAGGATAGAGACCGCCATTCTTGCCGCATGCCCACCCCTCGTCCCTCCCCTTCCTATGACACGGACGCCCCTAGGGGCTCCCCTTCCCATCATTGTACATCCTCTTTCTCTGACGTGTGCTGACCTGTAGCCCTACGCCCAGGAAGTGGTGGAAAAATCTGGGTGAGTAATAAGCTTGATTCCCTCCGGCGCGCTCTCCCACATCCTCCAGACTCTCCAGGTGGGTCCCCAAGGGAGGCTGACCTGAACGTGCTGCCCTGAGATGCATCTGACTCCAGTATTTCGACCTCTCCTATTTTCGATGACTTTGCTCTCATCGTTAATGATGATGCAATTAGACCCACCGGACCGTGATGATAGGCCAGATGGGTCCACCCTTTAAAGACCACCCCACCCCAATCGCCCCTTCTGTGCCTCAGGGTAGCAATTGGGTAAGACATCCGGGGGTTTACCACCACAAGGTCACTGGTTGCAAGCTCTCAGCCCATCTGTGGGGCTTGGTGACGCCGTCGCTCCTGGAGAGACCCACGGTCCTTATTAGTAAGCGCAAAACGCACGTCTCCTCTTTCACATACGTAAACAATGTTGGAAGAGACATGGCTGAGCTCATGTTGTGCTGTGGGAAGTGAGGGACGCAGATGCCTGTCCTTGCGAATGCTAACACAGTGCATGCATGATCATCAGGGCTGGAGGGCCACCTCTGTGACCAACTGCTTCATGCACTCTCCTCTGTTCACCCACGCCTCACAGCGGTTCTCTCACTCCCAGTGAGATTACGTCAACAGGGATAGATCAAGATTCTCGGGGATTGCTTCCTTACGAGACGACGTCCGCCTGGTGGGTGGGATTTCACAAAATGCCCTCACCTCCTTGATGGGATTTACTGGGCACAGCCCACGAGAGAGCTGAAAGCTGTTCTTCACCTGGCCCTTCGTGGGACCTGGAGGTCTTGGGGCTTGAGAGAGCATCCGGCCGTCGTTCCTGCTTCTCTGGAGGTTGTCCACCTCCACGTTCTTGAGGAAGACGGCGCCCGTCGGACCTGTCACCCTGGATTCCTCAGATCAAGGATCAGACTCAGAGCTGAAATCTGAGCCTTGTCAGCCTCGCAAAGGTGCGTCGCATGAGACAGTAACATGAAAACTACCTAAATAGTTCTGAGGCGTTAAGGGGTGGACACAGATTTTTTTTGGGGGGGGCTGGTGTTTGTTGATCGAACACATGGACCTCTCCATGGAGACCTGATCCATGCATGGGCAGAGGGGAAGGGTCTGGTCCTGGTATCAATGTTTCATATGTTACTTCATGTGAGGGTGGGATGTCTTGTTCTTTTTGCAAACCCCCTCTGCGCGTTCCTTTCATCATCTTTTGGGGGTCCCGCTGTTTTCTTCTACTGCTGTGTGCTAGCTTGTTTTACAGGGGTGGCTTTTCAGGACAGGACGGGGCCGTGCTTTCTTCTCCATCACAAATACGGTTACCGTGGATCTGGAAGGACACAGACGCTCCCAACAAAAGCAGCATCTTTCAAAATTGGGAACCATCGATTTTCAATGGTGCAATCCCAGCTCTCAATGTAAAAGAATATTTTTTTTTTGTTTCTATTACTTGGGGTTGTGTTCAATTTATTTATTTATTTATTTTGGGGGGCATCACTGCCCTGGTGGGAGTAGGAAGTCCAGCCTTGCTCCTGGAGAGCTGCTGCTGGATTTGAACCGCCGATCCCATGGGCCGCAGTCCCGCACACAACCACTGCGCCACCGGGGCTCCGCCCACAATTTATTTTTTAATACCAGTGTCCGACGTCTTCAGCTTAAAAGTTTCTCAGGACAGTTCTTCAGCTCTGTCGTGGCAGTGTGTTTGGGATCAGGTAGAAAAGCGTTTTCTGGCAGCGCCCCCCCCCCCCCCGACGAAAACCCCCTGCCATGACATCACTGCCGACTCACAGAGAGCCCCCCCACTGGGCCTGCTGCTTGTGTAACTGTCTAGGGGGAGGAAAAAAGCTCAGTCTATCTCCCGGGAAGCATCTCCTGCTTGCAAACTCCTGACCAGGCCACAAAGACCTGCCCAAAGCATGACCACTGCCTGCCAAGCTTCCCCCGTTGACCCTAAGGCAAGGAGTCATCCTTCTGCCCTCTTGAGCAGCCAACACTTGTTTTCTGACCACCAACACCCTCCCCCCACCCTCCATTGAACTCAAATGACTCAGAGAAGAGCTTTGAATCTCACTGGCAGTCCTGGAAGCCAGGAGGGAACAGACGACTTTGGGAAAGACAGGTCAATGAAGCCGAAGCATGAGGGAGGGCTGAGAGGGTAGACTTAAGGGAATTCCCCAGTAGACTAAGACATGCCAACGAGAGAGAGTTTAGTCTTTGGTCCTCCCCAATTATGACTTTGAAGGATTAAAAAAAAAAGCCCCTTCTTTATTAAAAGGCTATGTATCTTTGCAGACATGACTATGTTGACTTTCTTGATGGAAAACAGGAAGCCACAAACTGATCTGTCAGCAAATGGTTCTCCTTCATCTTTCCTGGTACGAGGTCAGACAAAGTTTTCATTGGGGGGGGTATGAGCCCATTCCCGCCTCCCCGTTCTGTAATCGTAGGCACGGAAGGAAATGCTCTCGGACCCCCTATGGTCACTTTGTCGATTTTGCACCTTGACCAGCCTGTTTCGCTAGACTCGCCTGATCGGTCTTCTCCAGTTTGACGACTCTTTTCTTTGTCTTTTTTCCTCACTGGCTTTCGTGAGGCTTCTGCCGACGTCAGGATTCAGAGTGTCCGGGGCGTCCAGCTGGGCCATCCTTTCCCTTCTGTCTTCTGAGTGACTTTGCTTTCCGCATGCACGATGCTGTTGGTGTCCTACCACGGCAGGTTTAGCGTCCCGTTGCCGGTATTCTCTTAATCATACCTGTTGCTGACATGCTGTTGACATTCAGGGGGAACGTGTCCAATATTCTAATTGTACCCTCATGTCGCTGATCCATTCCTTCAGCTGCATGGCCCCAGCTGCGTTTTTTTGATAGCAGATAATGAACTCCTGGAGAAATCCCTTTTAGGCGAGGGCTTAAGTCTGAGCATTTCATTTTCAAGAGATTATAAATAACAGTCAGATCTTGGCTGAGCCCCAGTGGCACGGTGGTTGAGTGCGGGATTGCGGCCCACAGGGTTGGCACTTCAAATCCAGCAGCAGCTCTCCAGGAGCAAGGCTGGGCCTCCCACTCCCACCACGGCAGTGATGGCATGCACAAAGAAATGGACAAATGCAGAAAAACCACGCTATTAAAGCCCTTGAGATCGTGTCACAGTGGAACCGATTATTTCACATGCAGGTGGGAAGCATTGGAAAGTGGATCATCTCCATCCCTCTCCGAAAAGTTCAGGGAGGAGTACTCTCTCAGGGACTTGCCAGGGTGTGTCCTTGATGGAGACCACAGGGGGTCATGCCCTAGCCGTCTTGCCCTGACAGCCTTGTTTGGACGGACAAATCTTCTAAACTCCAGAGACCAAAAATGTGTTCCACGCTTGACCCTCGTTTTGACTTCCATACGGTCTCCCTCCTACTGTGATGGACGATCTTCCAATCGGAAATGAATTTGTGACGACAGGATCCTCTAGTCCACGTCTTGGTCATGTGACCTCCTGACTGAATCTTCAGATGCTATCAGGACTTCCTGCTAACGGCATCCTTCATGCCCTTCTTTCCACTCACAGGTCAGGCTTGCTCTTGGAGCTGATTGATCAGCATGGGCAGCAGGAACCCACCCAGGCTCCAGGACCTGGCCATCCAGAGTGTGTTGCAGGCCGAGGCTTCAGCCATTGCAGCACTGGACTGGCTGCTCACTGCAGTCTTCCCACCCCTGTTCGTGGAAGCCGTTGTTGGAGAGCACAGAGAGACAGTGAAGGCCATGATTGGGGCTTGGCCCTTCCTCAAGCTCCCTCTGGGGGTGCTGATGGAAGACTGCCAGTCTCCCCCCGACATCTTCCAGGCTGCACTTGATGTTCTTGACATCCTGCTCTCCCGGGAGGTTAAGCCCAGCGGATGCAAACTCAAAGTGCCAGCTTTACAGGTGAACACTGGGACCAACTTCTGGAGAGTGTGGGCTGGAACCCAGGCTACTGCTTCTGCGACCTCACCAGAGGATCCAGAGTCCAGCCAGACCAAGACTCAGATCCCCAGAGATGACAACACTTGGTCTGGGGAGAAGCATTCATCCTTGGCCAGCATGATGGCGCTCACAGACCTGCGCTTTCAGGAAGACGTCCCAGACAAATTTCTCACCTTCCTCATTCAAAGGATCAGGCAGAGGAAGGACTGCCCCACCCTGCGCTGCAGGAAGCTGGCGTTTCTTGACGCTCTCCCACCAGCCCCCGTGCTTGAGGACCTCCTGGACATGGTGCAGCTGGACGCTGTCCACGAGGTGGACGTTCATGGCAGATGGGACCTGCTCAGTCTGAACTGGTTCGCTCCTTACCTGGCCCAGATGGGTCACCTGCACACCCTCTTTCTTGGTGGCGCCATCTTGGGTGGCAACACGTCTAGGACAGACTCCAGTATGGACGCACTCCTTGTCCAATTCACCTCTCAGCTCCTCAGTCTGCTTCAGCTCTAGCACCTCCCCCTGGACTCTGCCTTCCTCCCCAGGGGCTGCCTCCCCCAGCTGCTCACAGGTCTGCCGCCTGCCTTGCAGACCCTCAGCTTGACGGACGGTGTGCTTTGGGATGCTGACTTGACCTACCTGTCTTTATGCCCCTGCACCCACCGCCTAAAGACCCTGGTTTTGTGCGGGGTTTTCAGGCCGAGGTCAAGCTATGCACTCCCTCCAGCTGTGCTGGAGAGGGTGTCCGCCACCCTGGTGCACCTGGACCTGGCTGGTGGGGGCATCCGGGAGCCTGACCTGAGGGCCTTGCAGAATGCTTTGGGTCACTGCTCCTAACAACTGGACACCTTGGTATTAGGTGGAATCCGAGTCTCCTGGGTGGTCCTGCAGGACCTGCTGCAGCACACCGCCCCTCTGTGCAATTTCGCCGTCTTGGAGCTCCCTGTCCCTCTGCATGGTTCCAGGGGCCCCCATGGGATCCTGGACATGGACGCTCTCCTCCAGGTGATGGAGGAGTTGAGAGGGGTTCTGAGGCCCCACGGAGTCCAGTCTGTAGACTTCTGTCCCGACAGAGACAGTCACAGAACACGACATGCCATCATCATCCACATGGGCGGCTAAGGCTGCCATCTTCTTCGCCGTCTCTCTTCACTCCAAGATTTGCAGCCGTGGCTTCCCTAAGCTTTTATGAAGCATTCACCTTTCCTAAGCACTAGGGACCGATTCGGTGAGTTCCATGGGATCAAGTTATCGTCATGACGACCAAGGGGCCTTCAGAGGGGAAGATTTCAGTATGCCTCAGACATCACCCGTCTCGCCCGCGTCGACCCCGGCTCGCGTCACGTCTTCCTGCTACAAGACAGGGATGGAAAGAGATTCCAGCGGAGTGCATGCTGATCCCCTTCCAGCAAGGACGGGCAGGAGAGCAGCGTGTCCTCGGATTTCCAGGTCCGGCCCTGGGGACCTTCTGGATTCTGTGGAATCTGGATGCCAAGACCCATGAACGCCTCCAAGGAATTCAGGGACCCCACTTGTGGAGATGAACCCAGTCCCTTCCCTGACAACCAGCAGAAACCCTTCCTGACAGCCACACCTACATGTCTGTCCATTAAGTTAGAATAAGCATCTCTCTGTACGGCCCGTCACCTGCGGCGTTTATTTCTCTTGCAGCCAGACAATAAGCATGAAGCCTTCATGACCTGGGCTGCGGTTGCTCACCCAGCAGACACATTTGGGGGTCACTGGGCACCCTCTTTTGAAAAACATCCTTTACTGGGGCCTCATAGACCACTCTTATCACAATCCATACACATATCCATGGTGTGTAAGGACATTTGTTGCTTTGATCATTCTCATAACATTTGCTTTCTATTGAAGCCCTGGACATTGGCTCCTCATGGTCCCCCCCTTACTTCCCCCTCCCTCATGAGCCCTTAATAATTTATGCATTATCATTATTTTGTCATACCTTGCACTGTCTGATGTCTCCCTTCACCCACTGCCCCATTGTCCACACACCAGGGCAGAGATTTTATGTTGATCTTTATAACCTATTCCAGCTTCCCTCCACCCTTCCGGTTTCACCGCTCCTGAAGGGATCACCTGTCCTGAACTCCCCATGTTTCTGGTTCCTCTCTGTACCAGTGTGCATCCTCTGGTCTAGCCGGATTTGTCAGGTAGAATTGGGATCATGATGGTGGGTGGGAGGAAGCATTTAAGAACTAGAGGAAAGTTGCACATTTCATTGTTGATACACTCTACCTGGACTGGCTCATCTCCTCCCTGCAACCCCTCTGTAAGAGGATGTCCCTTCACCTACAGGTGGACTTTGGGTCCCCAATCTGTAGGACCCCTTATCTATAATGATATAATTTTTAGTTCTTTGATGCCTGATTTCTTATCCCCTTGACACTTGGTGGTCTCACAGGCTGGTGCACTTCTTCCAAGTGGGTTTTGTATTTGTGAGGTAGATGGCTGCTTCTTTACCATCAAGTCCTTAAGACCCCAGACGCTGTATCTTCTGATAGCCAGGCACCATCAGCTTTCTGCACCACAATTGCACATGCACACATTCGTCTTGAGAGATCATGTCTGGAGGGTGTGCATCATGGAATGCCAATTTAATAGACCAAAGTGTTCTTGCCTTGAGGAAGTGCTTGAGTGGAGGCTCAATGTCCACTGACTGCCTTAATACTGAACCTATAAATATGTGCACATAAATCTATTTCCCCATCATGATATGTAAATATATTTACATATGTACATGCCTGTATTTAGACCTCTGTAAATACCCTTTGCCTCCCACTTCTTTCCTCTATTGCCTTTTACCTTCCTCTAGTCCCACTATCATGCTCAGCCTCCATTTGGGTTTCAGTAATTTCTTTCTGTTACAATCCTCTTGATCAGACCCAATCAGGCCTCTCACACCCACCTTGTCACTAATTTGGGGTCCCTTGTTGTTCCCTTATCTCTGGGTTGGGCAACACCACCTCCTTTCCCCCACCTTCCCAATCTCTCCTGTCCCCTCGGAACTATCAGTCCCACAGTTTTCTCCTCCCGACTATTCATCCTATCTCATCTAGATAGACTTGCAGAGATAATAATAATATGTCCCCAAACCCCCCAGACATCGCAAGGTGAAGCAACAAAAGAAAACAAAACGATGACAACAACAACAAACCAATGTCCAGAAAAAATATATACATGGGTTAAAAAAATAAAATCATAACAGAAGAAAAACTTTAAATTGTCCAAGTTTTGTTCATTGACCTCCAGAAGTGCCCCCCACCGGGTTGAGACCGATGGGGTGCCACATCCCACCCCCAAAGTATGTCCTTGGGAAATGAATGTACTCTATGATGCATTGTGAATATGGGAATTTACTTGCTCTGCTCAAGGTAAACAGATAAAATGCAGTGCTCACCCTCTATCTCTTACACTCCTCAGTGCCTTTTGAGGGGCCTTGATGTGCTTTCATCACTTGTCTAAAGGCAATGGTTCAGGGTTGGTATTAACTTGCAGAGGTCACGAGTCTCACCCTCGTGGCAGGTCTGCAAGCATGTCCCCTTGGGTTGGAAGTCTAGGACTGCAAGAAGATTCCTGACCACAGCCCCCCAAATGCCAAGGACAGAAGCCATCCCTCCCTGATGCACGTCAAAGGGTGCAGCTTTCAAAAGGGAGGAGGCTTCATGACCAAGACAGCTGAACGCCTCACCCCTGGGACAATACGCATCGGCGTGATTTACAAGGAGAGGAGTGAAGTTCTCCAGGGTTACACGGTACAGAAATGCATGGACAATGCTCAGAGAAGGGCATCGCTTAGCGGTCAGAGACAAGAACAATAAGGTTTATTACAGTACAAGCTGTCATGCTGTGTGGAATTATGATGTCACCTAAAACCGGGTCCCATGACCTCCTTCTCCACCCATCCAGGATATATTCCAGCTTGTTCCATTACAAAAATCTTCTTGCTGGCTTAGTATGTTATCACCGGTGGCCTTTCCTTTTGTTCTCTTTACTTTTGCTAATTTTTTTTGAGGTGGGGTATTCTTTCTGTTTTGCTCCCCATGTATGAAACAGAGGAGGGGATGGACACAGAAAGTGACCGATACCATGTTTGATCGGAGAGAGAGGGAGATGAGGAAAATGAAGTAGAGAATGGATGCTTGGAGGAGAGGGTGGGCCAGAATTGCTGGTCATGATCTACACGCATGTCTTTTAAGACGCCACCTATCTCTGAAAAGAAAACATGTAAAAGACGGGTGCAAACCAGACGGTGATGACGATTGTCAAGCTCGTCTTGATGCACTGGAACTATTGTGTGATGTGTGAATTGTATGCTCTTAAAACTTCGGGGTGGGGAAAAAGAACCAGGGGACCCCTCTTCTCAAAGTACACCATGTTCATGTTGAAAAACACCTTTGCCCGCCTCCTGCCTCGACAGCTCTTGTTCTGGCACTTTCAGCGGTGGCGGGACTCACTCATCCCATCTCTCGAGGACTTGGGGCCTAAGAGAAAGCCAAAATCACCGACGGGTGTTACTCGGTGGTTGAACTGCACGTCAGATGTTTCATCTGACAGCGGCAGACAGGGGGATCGTGGCACCCAGCACAGAGAAGAACCCTGAGCAGAACGGGTTCTTCCCATTCACCGTCTCTTCCCTGTAAGGTTCCTTGACACCTGGGAGGACTGATGCCAAGACCTGGACACTTCCTCAAAAGTGACCGGACGCCAGGCGTGGAGAGGAGAAAGGAAGCTTGCCCAGAGAGCGTGGGGAGATCAAGCCTTGCCACGAGCTAGCACCCCCACCCCTCCGTTTACCTCCTCAGCTGTGTGAGAAGGATCAGACCTGGCTGGAACCCGTACCCACGTTGCCTCCACCTAGGTAGCCTCCATGAGTCCCTCAGACGAGCCATGCCGCGTCGGTGCGGATAAGATGCCTTCCCTGGTGCGTTCACACAACGCTGCATGCCGTGGCTTCACAAGCAAAGAGTAGCTGAGCCCCGGTGGCGCAGGGGTCGTGTGCGGGACTGCGGCCCACAGGGTGCATGGTTCAAATCCAGCAGCAGCTCTCCAGGAGCAAGGCTGGGCCTCCTACTCCCAGCAGGGCAGGGATGCAGAGAGAGAGAGAAAAAAAGCAAAGAGAAAGGAAAGCAAAATGGAAGAGGGCTCAAAGGCTTCAATGACAAACAGGCAAGAGTGAGACCACAGGTTACGTGGGTGGCTGTCATCCGAAGAGATGAGACATCCAACTATGGGGGCATTTCTCTCTTTTCACCGCTGGTGGCAGGGTGGCCTCCCACCACACACATCAAAGCGCCACGTGAACGTGGTGGAGTTTTGCGGTAATAAGACGATGCATGTTTCAGAGGCCCGGTGGTGGAGAACATAACACACACAACAACTCACTCCACAGTAAGAGGCTCAGTCTCTGCAGTCTATACGGAGGAGTTCTCCAGCGTCACAGGTCGCAGAAATGCACGATCGATGCATTTCGTTTTGCTGGCATATAATGCAAACATCATACAAGAGTCCCATTCCAACAAGCCCAGCTTGACAATCATCATTACCATCTGGTTTGTCACCATTATTTATACTGAGGAGACAGATAAGACTCTTTCTCTCTGGATAGCTGTGCAGTCTTTAAAGTAAGTCCCAGGAAACATAGTACCGTGTTATGGGCTCATGATGAATAATTTTTCAGGGTCCTTGAGAAGCCTTTTTTTAAAAAAAAAATCAACGATGTTAGCATTTGTGTCTTGGTCCCCATCATGTGATCTGATCTGATTATCTACAAGCTAAACAAATAAACGAAGAAAGAAACCAACCAAAAACCAGACACAAATACCAAGTCAAAGTCGCTGCCATCTAATCCAGGCTGGCGGGACAGGGCAGAAATGCCGCTGCGAGGTTCTGAGAGTTTAACTCTTTAAAAAAAATTTTTTTTTGGCATCACTGCCCTGGTGGTGGGAGTTAGGAGGCCCAGCCTTGCTTCTGGAGAGCTGCTACTGGATTTGAACCTCCAACCCAGTGGGCTGCAGTCCCGCGTACAACTACTACGCCACCGGGGCTCAGCTGAGAGTTTAACTCTTTAATGGAGTAGAAAACCTTGTGTCTCTCTCGCACAGAGCTACTAGAGGTTTCCATTAACAGCCCCCAAATTATTCCACAATAGGGACCTGTGATAAGGTAATCCCTGGAAGCAGGATGAAGAGCTGGAGGCAAAAAACCCTTAATCCTGAAAGAGGGGCTTATTCCAAGGGCTCAAGTGGAAAATATTTGGAAAGGAAGATGGCAACTTGTGTACAAATATGTTTGATACACATGATGTATTGAATGCTATAAGAGCTTTTAGCGCCCCCCATAAAATCATTGGAAATCGCCCCCCCTCTGAATCCCATAAAATCCTCTGTGGTGCAGTGATTACCTGAAATCACTCAGCTAACCATGGCTCTCTAGCGGGAAATGAATGACTCATGATTGTGCTAAGAAAGGAAAGGCTCAGGGAATTAGTGAGAAGACGCGGCTGTAAGTGGTTGTGAGAAAGGTTCATTGTGATGGTCAAAGCCCTGTTCTGTTCAAATAGGGGTTGGAGGACTCTACCATGCAGACTCTCTGTCATCAGATCCATCCCAACCCAGCATCCCCACAGGACAAAGAACGAGAATCTCCCAGCTGGCAAAAATATTACTGGAAAGCGACGGGGCAATATAAGAAGTCCAGAAACAAGGAGGTGAAATTGCAAACACAGAACCACCATGACAGAAAGCCCTCGATGAGGCACTCTGCCAAAAATATCAGGGCTAGCAACACGCCCTTCTGAAACCAGCATTATCTCATAAACACCAACACACACACACACAGCCACACACCCTGCAGGGAGGTCACAGAGAAAGAACAGAGGAGCTAAACAGAACACAGACACGCTCGAACAGAACATGCACCCATATCGAACAAAACGACCATGATAGCTACATCTATACCTCTCACCAAGGGGCAATGGACTAAATCCACAAATAAAGACAGAGAAGTGGGCACATCAGAAAACAAAGTCTACCAAACGCCGCCTGCAAGAATCACACCTCAGAAAAACGGACTCAAGCAGACTAAAAATCAGAGGTTGGTCAAATGTTTATCAAACATACAGCAGCCAAAATAAAGCAGGGAGAACCAGAGCCCTACAGGCGACAACACTGGAGACGCGAGCCCTGAAGACAAAATGGCGCACAAACAAATAGGATGAGAAATGATGGTGCCCGGATATCAAAAGATAGAGCATCTGGGGGTCTTAAAAACTTGAAGGTAAACAAGCGGCCATCTAGCTCAGAAGCAACAAAGCCCACGTGGAAGAAGCACACCAGCCTGTGGGGTCTAAGGAATCAGGGATCAGGCATCAAAGAACTAAAAATTGTATCCTTGTGAATGAGGGGGAGTGCAGAATGGGGACACAAAGTCCATCTCGAGGCAACTGGACAACCCCTTACAGAAGAGCCTCAGGAGGAAATGCGCCATAGAACTGCAGTGTAGCAATGATGAAACAGACAACTTGCCTCTAGTTCTTTAATCTTTCTTCCCCCCCCACTATCATGATCCCAATTTGACCTCACGAATCCGGCTAGACCAGAGGTACAGATAGGAACCGGAAACACGGGGAATCCAGGGCAGATGATCCCTTCTGGACCAGTGGTGAGAGTGGCCAGACCAGAGGGTGGGGGGAAGGTGGGGTAGAAAGGAGGAACTAATCACAAGGATATACATAGAACCCCCTCCCGGGGAGACAGACAGCAGAAAAGTGGGTGAAGGGAGACGTCAGTCAGTGTAAGACATGACAAAATAGCATCAATTTATAAATTATCAAGGGTTCATGAAGAAGGGGTGGTGGGGAGGGAGGGGGAAAATGAGGAGCTGATAC
The DNA here is from genome assembly GCA_004026705.1 of Nesogale talazaci. Classification (NCBI taxonomy): domain Eukaryota; kingdom Metazoa; phylum Chordata; class Mammalia; order Afrosoricida; family Tenrecidae; genus Nesogale; species Nesogale talazaci. The sequence goes on from PVJH01029512.1 coordinate 18,131, forward strand.
CAAGGCCTCAAGTGGAAAACAAAGGTTTTGCGAATGATGGTGGCAGTACATGTGTACAAATGTGCTCGACACGGTGGACGGATGGATCGTGATCAGACTTGTGCGAGTTCCCAATAGAATGATATTTGTTTTTTTTCCCCCTCTGGCATCACTGCCCTGGTGGGAGTAGGAAGCCGAGCCTCGCTCCTGGGGAGCTGCTGCTGGATTCGAACAATCAATCCTGTGGGCCGCAGTCCCGCACTCAACCGCTGCACCACTGGGGCTTAAAATGAGTTTAAAAAAAAAAAGAAAGGATTGATATCATGACTCATAGGTAGGTGGCTGCAGAAAAGAAGAAAGTAGACGTAGACCAGTGTGCTTCTGTGGACCTGCAGTCCCTGCCTGAAACACCTCCTAGATCAGGCAGAGGCGCAGACACACAGCGTTCTCCAAGGGAGGCCAGGGTCTCCGATGTTGGAAGGAGAAAAGGAGGAGACACCAGACCCCATGGGGAGGGACTCTTGTCTTGCAGGTGTGTTCCAGTTATGGATTCCACCGACCTACACAGAGAAACCATCCATGTTGACTATTGTAAGAAACCTGATAGGTAATGCCTCTCTCATGAGGGTGTGTGAGAAGAGAGAGAGAGAGAGTCCTGGATTCTTCTCCAGAAGTCAGTCCTGTAACACATCCCATGTGATCCCATCATCCCCGCTGTGCTCCAGAGAGATGCCAGGGAGGGGGCATGCTTGATGAAGCACTGGGGTGTTTACCACCCGGTCACTGGCTCCAACCTTTCAGCCGCTCTGTGGGGCTTGATGAGGCCATCACTCCTGGAGAGACCCACAGTCCTTGTGAGGTCAACCCGTCTCCTCTTTCCCCGAAGCGGGCTCTAAGCTGGAAGAGACACAGCTGATGATTTTGTGCTGTGAGGGAAGAGGGACAGTGTCGACCATCCACAAAGACACACTTATATCGCACATATGAGCATGTGGGAGCTGGAGCCATTTCTGTAACCAATTGTTTAATTTCTGTAACCCATTAGTAATCTCTGCTAACACACTCAACCTTTTCCATGTTCTCTCACTCACAGTAGGTACAGGGAGACGGCTGGGAGTTTGTGTCAACAGGGCTGGGTGGGGATTCTGCGGGGATTAGTTTGTTACGATGGAATCAGCCATGATTGATGGGATTTCATAAAATGTCATCACTTCCATGATGGCATTACTGGGAACATCCAATGAGGGGGAAGATCACGGTCTTGTGGGCGTGGCCTTACGATTTAAAAGCCCTCTCCACAAGCTCCTTCGCTCTGTTCTGGACCTGGCCCCTTCATCTGACCTGAAGGTGTGGGGACGTGATACAGATTCCTGCTGCCATCCCTGCTTCCCTGGGAGTTGCAGGCTTCAACGTCATCCGACCAGCCTTCGTGCAGTCATCATCCCCTGGATCTCCTGGATCAGGCCCAGAGTCAAGACTGGAGTGGGAGCCTCGTCGGCCTCTGCAGCGGTGAGTTGAAAAAGGGAGTCAGTGAAACCTCTCTCCATGGTTCTGCCGTGCTAAGTGAGGAGGGACCTAGACGTTTGGGGGTGCAGCTCCAAGCTTGACTCTCGTTGACTTCTGTGAAGTGAGTGTGTTCCATAGTCCATAGTGAACAAAGGGATGTGTTTACTCTATTCAGTATAATCAGGGTGTCCGGTGTACCCTCTGTCTCTTTCACTCCTTCGTGTCTATTCCGGGATTTGATGTGTCTCCCCAATCGTCTCTTGGTGTAACAGTTCATTGTGTGTATCAGCGAGGCGGGGTCATGAGTCTCTGCAGGGCGGCAGGGAGGTGAGGATGTCAGTTTGAGAGCTGGGCTCCAGTGTGGGCTTATTAGTCTATTAACCAGTTGTTGTAGGCTTCAAAACCACCAGCTTTTCCAAGTCAGACAGTTGAGAGTCTGCTCCCATAGAGACATGTAACAGCGTTATCCAAAGTTGACGATACTGCTGACGGAGGAGAAATGGAATTGTCCCTTCCGTGATCCTGTATTTTATGTAGGGGAAAAAGATGGGGCTCTTCTCCCATTAAGAATCACAGCTGTGGAACCGCACAGGGGAAGTTCTCTCTGTCCTGTGTGGTTGCCAGGCATCTCCATGGACAGGGACCGCAAGCTCTTTGCATGCTTTGTTCGGGATTATGGGCTGGAGTGCCAACCCAGACGTGATGGCATTTTATTGGTTATGGTTTGGTTGTTAAGTGGCATCAAGTGGGTGTCAGCCCCTAGGCCCCCTGTGCACATCAGAAGGACACGGTGGGCACTCCAGGGCCGTCTCCGGCATTGTTCCCAGACCTGTGACCATCGTTCCATGCACTGTGTCCCTTCCCCTCCGTGAGGGCTTCCCTCTTTTGTGCTGCTCCTCTGCTTTCCCACGAGTCCTGCTTGAGGAAGGTCTCTCGTGACAATACGTGCCTGACCAAGTTAAGGAGCACTCCGGCCGAGTGTGGTGTCATGCTACATTTCATGTCGGGCATTAGGCGATGGATACTTAGAAGCCATCACCGATTTGATAAAGAACTTAAGCTACTGCATCTGAAATTGGTTATTTCAGGGATAAAACCCCACCCTATTCACAGGATTATTTGACGAGAGAATTGAACATGAGTTGTTTCTCTTACGTGTTCTGAGTAGAGTAATGCCATTTTTTCGACAGCTGAATGACCTTCCATCTTCCCCCTCTCATCACAGAAAGTCCCACTAGTGATTGATTTTTTTTGGGGGGGGGAAATCACTGGTGGGAGTGGGAGGCCCAGCCTTGCTCCTGGAGAGCTGCTGCTGGATTTGAACTGTCAATTCCTGTCGGCCGCAGTCCCACACTCAACCACTTGGCCACTGGGCCCCGACCCACTAGTGATTGTTTTTAAAGAAGACTCTTATGCGCTGCAGCTCAGAACGTTGTTGCAAATAATGTCCCATTTGATGTTGTCCTCAGTCCATCACTCTGTTTTTTCTCTTATTCTCTAGGATGCGAGAATCGATTATGTACCAGGAAGGCTCACTAACTCTAAAGAATAATAGCGTTGGTTTTGCTTTCTGCTTCTGTCCACTCTGGCTGAAGTCCTAGACAAATGACAAATGAGAGGAGTTTTTTTTTTCCTTTTAAGTTTGGACTGAAGGGACCACTCTGCAAAGAGGCACCCTCAGACTCTAGCACCTGGTAATAAGGGCATGAACACGCTCTGTAGTCATCCAGGCGGGGTCAGGACTGTCATTTATTTGAACTCACCACACTTCTGCCCAAACTCCCATGTCTGAAGAGCAAGTGTCAATCTTACTCCCCAACCTCTCACTCCCCGCCCCCAAAAGAAGAGCTCTTAAGGAGGGCAGGCTCTGTATAAATGGCTCTTTCTAGGATTTTCTTTGGATAATGCCAGGCAAAGCATTCTTGCGATGTGAGCCTCTTCTCCCGTTTCTTTTCTCACCTACATAGAGGGAGTGAAATGCCCTGTTTCCTCCTATAATTGCTTTGATGATTTCCCCCTTGGGCAGTGTGCTTCCCCATCCCACTTTATCTTCTTCGGTTGCCCTTTGAAATGTCGGACTCAGTCCTGCTGCTTCATCAACTTTCCCGTCTGCTTTCACTATGTCCCGACCAATGGCAGATTCGGAGTTTCTTTGATTTCTGCCTGGATCAGCCTCTTCTGTCTGGCAAATGATTTTGCTTTCTTGGTGCACGAGGGGAGTGATGGCATCCTACAGGGGGTCCAGTTCTTTGTTCCTCATCAAATCAGCCCTTGAGAGGGTTCTGTCATTCCTGTGGCTTGTGTATAAAGTTATATTTTTGCTGAAGTTGCATGTCAAGGTTGTGGGCCAGGATTCTCAGAGGTGCTGCTGTTACGTCCCAGGCATTCCCTCAAGGACGTCTGCTCTAATGCCATCACACATCTGATGAGCTCTGTGGTGATTAGACAGTCCTGGAAAGATGGTGTCTCTGAGGGTGTGACTCACAGAGATCTCTACCCCTGGGCTAGATCTCCAGTTCTTTAGAATTCAGAGAGCCCCTGGTCTAATTGCCTGCTTATCTTGGATTTATCAGCTTCCAGGGCCTTTAAGGTAGCAGCCTGCTTCTTGACCTGTCCATCTTGGATTCATCAATGGGTGGAGTCCCTGGGGTCAGTAGAAGCCTCTGTTCTGAGCTCCCAACTTACACCGAGGGCTTGCTGACCACCATGACTGTGAATCCAACTGAGGAGTGTGTGGACTAGAAAGACCCACAGAGTCTCGAGGAAATGCGTGGGAAGGACGTGGAGTTTGGAGTGCTGGGGTCACCGGCTTGACCCTCACTGTGGTTTTGGCCCAGGTCAGCATCGAGCAGTGTGTGAGCAGGATGGAGAGGGTGGAGGCAGGCCGGACATCAATCAGTTCACTCATGGACACAAAGAATAAAATCCCCCACCTGAAAAAGTGCAGAGACCAGCATCCACCCATGGAGCCCCAATGGCTGAGTTTCTGAGCATTAGACTGTTGACTGCCGGGTCCCTGGTTTGAAACGCCCAGCCCTCCTTGCATGAATTATGAGGCTTTATGTTTCTGTAAAGCATGACAGTCTCAGGGACCCAAAGGGGACGGTCCACTCATCCTGTTGGGCTGCTATGACTCAGAATGGATACAGAGGTCATGAGTTGGGCTTGGAGAGTCGGACTCGCTGTGTGTGAGACAGAGATTGGAGGAGGAAGCCCTGCAACCCCTCCTGGGTCAAGGTGACTCTTTGTTCTGTAAAGGTTTATGGCCCTGAAATCCCTAGTACTTAGTAAGGGACACAAACACAGTGAATTCTGTGTGCTCTTATTTTGCAAGCTTTAATTGGGCTCTTGTGTCTATTCCCAGCACAGTGAACTATGAGATGACATGCGAATCTTTGGTAAAGGGATTAAAGGTGGAATGGAAACTTTTAATGCTGGCAGAGAGATGCCTGGGTGTTTTCCCTGGTGCTGATTCCAGCACATTGGGCCACAAGATGGATTATTCCCTAAGGGCCTTCATTCCACAGAGGACTGGGGTAATAATTACTATCTGGAAGGGAGAACGAGGTGCATGCAGAGTGTATCCTTTGGACTCCCAGTTCCTGCACTGTGGTCCTCCTCTGTACCTGGAAATGGTGGTGCTGCAAGAAAAGCCTCCGTAGCACTGAATGATCACCATGAAGGGCACCCCTTCCTCTGTACTGCCGCCAGGAAGAGCAGGAAGAGCCGGGCGTCGCAGCGAAGTGATCTCTTGATCTGTGCAATGTCGAGAGTCAGGATCCAAGCACATGCACCCAAAGTTGAACTAGTCACTAGTGGCACGTGAAGGATGGAGTCATTTTTCACAAGACTTGTCATCTCAGCACACTGGACCAATTATTGAGTATAATGCCTGGTTAGAAAGTCTATACTGGATGGACTATATTAAACGTTGAATATGACTTAACCCTGGTCTCATATTGGAAGGGGAGCAGATACTACTGTGGTGCTAAAGGGGAATGATTTTCATAAATAGTCAACCCAGCAGACTGAATCGTATTTGAGTTCATGAAGTTCACGGTGACAAAACTATCTCTGGGGCTGGGGCTTCTCAACCCCACCTGTCCCCCATGTCTGTGTTTTCCATGACACACGTGTTGGTGGCAGTGGACTCTGTGGGACCGGGTCGGTTCTGTGTCAGTTTTATGGGCTAGAATGTGCACAGCGTTTTCATAGGGAGGCTGTCATTGGCCCTGATGTCGTCCGCTGCAGGGCAATCACTTCTGTGCTGATAGCAATCTCCGCATGAATGGACTGTCTCTCCACATTGTCTACCTTTTCCGTCAGCCGGCTGCACAGCCTGTGAGGAAGCTGCGTGCCTCGGACTTGCCCAGCTTGGATCGATCAGCTTGAGTCCAGAAAAGCCACCACCTGGCGCCGGAACTTCCATTGAGGCTTTGGCAAAGTTTCCCACAGTGAGTTCAAAAGACTACCGTGTCCCTTCTCTGTGTACATGTGAAAACGGCTTCCACAGGGGAGATCTTGCCTGAGCTGGGGACAGTGTTTGCAGAATGAAGGGGAAGGAGAAGAGCCCACACTTGTTGACATCCTAAACTGCACACAGGTTAACCCCGTGTGACTCTGAGAAGCGTGAGTTCCTCAGGCGGGGCCATGGGTCTCAGTGGTTTAGCGACTTTATCACGATGAAACCGGCCCCCAACTTTAGGCTGGATCGACCAGCATCGAGGGCGAGGAGGTCTGTTATGCTTCAGTCCCCTCCACGGTGGGATTCCATGGGAACTCACTCGACAGGAAGTGCCCTGGTGTCGTGCTTGACTCAGCAGCGATGAGACCTTTCTGACAACATTCCTTGTTCTCTTTTCCAGGAGATCCAGGATACTGCAATCACCTTGGCATCATCTGTCCCACAGATTGGGCTCCACATACCGTCTGACCTGTGGGATTGGCTTAAGCTTCTGAGACGACATTAGGCAGGAGAGTCCAACCTAAAACTTGACACCCTGCCCAGCCTTTCCAGGACTTTGTTGGAAAGGAGAGGAGGGGGACCACAAAGGACGACAAAGATTTCTGAGGACACAACGAGGAACCCGGAACCAGCAGCTCTGCAATCAGCCCCTTGGCTGTCTGAGAGCAGAGAGGAGTTCGTGGAAGCTGATCCGGTCAACAGGGCTTCAGTTCACGTTGAAGCATCTGGGTCACCATGACCAGCTACAACCCCTCCAGTCTCGTGGATCTTGCAAGCCAGAGCTTCCTGAAGGACGAGGCCTCGGCCATTGCCACCCTGTCCTGGCTGCCCAGACCTCTCTTCTTGCCTCTCTTCAAAGCAGCTGTCACCGGAAGGCACCTTAAGACCTTGAAAGCCATGGTGGCCACCTGGCCCTTCAGCTGCATGCCCCTGGGGGCTCTGATCGAAGCTCAGCAGCTCCCCCAGGACATTTCAAGAGCTGTGCTGGATGGACTCAATGTCCTGCTTGCCCACAAGGTTTACCCCGGGAGATGTCAACTGAAAGTTGTAGATTTACGCACATACCCTCCCAGCAACTGCTGGAACCTGTGGTCTGATACAGGTGGTCAAGACTCTGTGGGTTCCTCAGATGACCTCCAGGCAGCCCCGCCCCCACAGAAGAGGGCTAAACGGTCTGAATCAGTGTCTAAGAAGCCTTCTGTGGAGTTGGTCCTAGATCTTTGCTTCCTGGAAGCCACTTTGGGTGAAACCCTCACCTTCCTCCTTCAGAGGGTCAAGCAGAGAAAGAGCCGGCTCCTTCTCAGTTGTAGCAAGCTGGAGTTTTATAATCAGTCAACTGGCGTTGACATGATTGAGAAGGTCCTGAAAATGACGCAGTTGGACCGTGTCCAGGAGATGGCAGTGAATTGCAATTGGGAACTGTCTATCCTGGCCAGGCTTGCTCCTTTCCTGGGCCAGATGGTTCATCTGAGAAGACTTGTTCTCTTCGGAATCATCGTGAACCCCTGGAGGGAGGAGGAAGAAGTGAAGGATCTCGTTGCCCTCTTGGCTTCACAGTTACGTGGCCTCCACCAGCTCCAAGAGCTCTACCTGGACTCTATTCAATTCCTGGAAGGCCACGCGGGCCAGCTCTTCACAGGCTGGGAGGCCCCCTTGAAGACCCTCTGGATGACCGAGTGCTCACTCTTGGAGTCCGACTTGATGCGTCTGTCCTCGTGTCCAAGCACCAAGTCTCTGAGATCCCTGAATTTGAGCCGGGTCAAGTTGACGGACTTCAGTCCTCACGCGCTGCAGATTCTCTTGGAGAGAGCCTCGGCCACCCTCCAGGTCTTGCACTTAGGC
>PVJH01029513.1:0-25926 GCA_004026705.1 Nesogale talazaci
TAAATAGAACACCATTGGCTGAGTAATAAAAAAAGAAGAAGAATGTCTTCTGGGGGTTAGAGAGAATGCTAGCGATTTCAAGTATCTAGGCTTGGTACTGCGCTCTCTTTGACTTTATCATCTGTCAAAGTTTAGACAAACAGCTTGAAAGAGCCATCCTTAACTAATTTGATAATATTAATTTGACATGGACCTGCTTCAGGAATTTCATAGTATAATAAGAATACACGAAACTTTTTACACAGAGAATGCAGAAGCAATTTACAGCAAAATATTGGGAGACAGGGTGTCAGAAGGAACAAAATCAGTCGGGTGCTGAAAAGTCACAGCAAGCCAAGCACTCCGATAGGCAGGAGCGTGTTACCACTGTTCAGGAAGCCGTTTCCACTTTAAAAAATTACAGCCTCTCCTCTGATAATTATTATTTGGCTCTTAACTGATTTTGACATTGTCTCGTTCTCAGGGTTCGGGTGGAAAAGGTTCTCGCTCGACGTGAAGTAGGCTTAAATTAGTTTCCAGCGTGAGAGCCTGCAGCGTGATATTTTACTCGGCCCAAATTGAGATGAAATCATTGAAGGTGTCATAGGCAAGAAGGAAAACTCTAGAGAAGCTATTAACAATTTAGCATTTCCAGTTCGTGCTGGAATGCTAATTCCATCTCCCAAAGAAAACCAGACAAGTGCTGTTCATTAAAATTGAGATCTAGTGACTTCAGAAGGAGACTCGCATATGGGTTTCTCTCACAGAACATGGCAGAGTGAGGCAGGGTCTCCACGGGGCAGAAAAGCTCCTGGGGTCTCCCCCTCATTTCTCGCTAACTTATTCCTCAGCCAAGTGAAAGGCGAACAACATCTTTCCAATTAGTCCGCATGAGAGTGGAATTTTACACCTGCACACATGGAGCTGTGCACTCTGGGAAGAGGGGGGACCCTGGGCTGGTGAACAGGGATCACCGTGAAGTCCAGGGCTATAGACCTGCCTTTTCTGTCATGCCAGGGCACCCTGATGGCAGAGTGGTTAGGAGACTGGCTGCAATCTGAAAGCTCAGCAGTTTGAAGTCGGCGACTGTCCTGTGGGAGGAAGAGGGGGCTTTTTACTCCCATGGTCAGTTAGTCTTGGACACTCACGGAATGGCAGTTCTGCTCTGTCCTATAAGGTTGCTGTGTCCCAATGGCAGGGAGTTGAGCTGAATTATGCCATAACCTTTCCGAGATCTTCACAGCTGGAACTTGGGGTCATCTTGAAGGGCTCAAAGCTCCCCAAGCACTCTCAGAAACTCATGGGGGTGGAAACTGTCTTGCAGCGAAGCCCAAAGGATACTCGAGAAAGGGATAAATGACCCTTGAATGCTGGAAGTCATGTAAAACCATGAACCATCTGCCTGGTGGATTTTCCTTCTTCTGGTATCTGAGTCAACAAACATCTGCCAGATCGAGAAAGGAGGTTGAAAGGGTAGGGTTAGGAGGAAGCGTCCGAGAAGCACAGCCTATGACCAGAGCACCTGAGCTTGTTGGATAGAAGCAGGGTGATGGTTTGAATCAATAAGTGAAATACTCAAGCGTCTAAGATTTAGTTAGAGGCTGCCAGTGGCTGATGTGATATGAGAAAGATACCGGGAAGTTGCAATTTGGGGATGAGCTGGAAGACCATACCCCAAGGCAATATTTCCATAGACAAAGCCGATGAGCAGCCACTGCCGTGGAAATAAGGCACTCCAGCACCTTGTACCCTGGCCATCCTGGCTACAAAAGCTACACTGCAACTCTGAGGGCCAACAGTTCTCATGAGGCTGGGTGATGCCAAGAGGTCACGCTCTTTAACTCGTCTCCAGAAGCACAGGGACGCAAAGCTGTGCCTTGGCTTCAGATGGCAGCCTGACAGTTCCTCAAATGATCACAGTTAGAAACCTGAGAGGACCCAGAAATTCCACTCAATTCCACCCAAGTGAAATGGAAATATTACTGTCTGTCCAAAATGTTTGACGTCCTCACAGTGGCAGCATTCAAATAGCCAACAAGCGCAAACAAACCAAAGGACCATCCACTGAAGCATGGATAAATATAACTGAAGAATGGATAAATAAAATGGGATCGCTAGGTTCATTGTCCTGTGTTTCATTAACTATGCAAAGGCAATTGATTGTAGAGACCAAAACACATAAGGAGTCATATTGAGAAGTATGGGAATCCTGGAACACTCCATTACACTCCTGTGGAATGTGTCCATAAGCCTAGAGCTAGTAATTTGCACAGAAAAGGAGGATGCTGTATGGTGTAAACTGGAAACTGTGTGTGAGGGAACTGTGTCCTTTCATCATTCTAATTCACTTTTTGGTGGGGTGACCAAATCATCCAAGAAGCAAGGTCTATGAAGAAGGATGGCACTTCTGGGTTGGAGGGAGACTATTAACAATATGCCGCGCCCCCCCCCCCAAAAAAAAAACCCCAAAACAATATGGCATGTGCAGATGGCGCAAACTTGTTTGCTGAGGGTAAAGAAAACTTGAAGTGCTTATGGCAGAAAATCAAAGACTCCAGTCTTCGGGATGGATTACATCAATGAAAGGAGAAAGAAAGAAAGAAAAAACAACTCCATCACTGGATCAGTAAACCACCCTCGTGATAAATGAAGAAAATATTGAAGTTGGCTGTCAAGGATTGGGCATGACATGGATCAACAGTCAAAGTCCATGGGATCAGTCAAGAAGTCAAATGGTGGCATGGGACAAATCTGCTGCGACAGATTCCTTTACAATATTGAGAAGCAAAAACACTACCTTGAGGAAGAAGGTGCACTTCATCCACGTCATAGCTTGGCCCATTGCTTCTGATGCAGGTGAGCAATGGGCAAGAAAGACAGGAAAACCAAAGAAGTGATGCCTTCAAGGTATGGATGAGAACACGGACCACACCTGTGTGTGGACTGACAAAAGAATGAACAAACGGATTTTGAAAGAACAATTGGCATGCCCCTTAGAAGCAAGTGTGATGGGACTTTGTCTAACATCTTTTGGATGTGCCAGCTGAAAGGGCTGACTCCTGAAAAAGAACAACTTGTTTGGTGAAGTCGGGGGTGGGGGGAGGGTGGGGGGGAGAGGGAGAGCTGCCCAAAAGAAGACCCTTAACAAGTTGGGATGGCACAGTGACTACAACAATGGGATTAGACATGCCTACTGCTGTGAGAATGGCCCGGGGATTAGCAAGGATTCATTCAGCTCTGTACAACGTTCCGTTCCGCACTGAGTCAGGACCAACTCAACACCACCTAACAGCAACAACACATCAGGCAATGGGATATTGTTCCACAAAATTTTTTTAAAGGAACACGGTACTATGCAGATGTACTGGGAAGGCATGTGCTCTATGCAAGAAGGTGACCACGAAAGGCCACATAGGTGTGGTTCTGTGGAGACGAATCATCCAGGACAGGCACTGATGGGAAGTCAGTGTTTGCCAAGGACTAGAGAGTGGGATGGATGGGAATGAGGTGTGAGTGTTCGGGGCGGTTTCTTTGGGGATGATGAAAACATTCTGCAATTGTTTGTGGCGAGGGCTGCACAACTGTGCAAGTATCTTAAAAATCACTGGGCTGTACACTTTATTTTAATTTTTTTATTAAAAGATGGGTCTTTTGGGGGTTCTTACAGCTCTTACCACAGTCTGTATATGTGAGCATACACTTTCAATGAGTAATCTGTGGTATGTAAATAGTCTCTCACTCAATAGTGTCACGCAAATAGTCTCTCTCTCACCGTCGAGTTGATTCCGACTCCTGTGACCCCACACGACAGAGGGGAACAGCCTCTGAGGCTTTCTGAGGCTGCAAATCTTTGTTCATGTGTTTGCTTTTTCAATCATTTTATTGGTGGTTTTTACAGCTTAAAGCATCCCTTACACGTCAATTGTACCGAGCATATTTGTACATGTTGCCATCGTCATTTTCTGGACATTTATTTTCTATTTGAGTCCTTGGTATCAGCTCTTTTCACACCCCTCTCACCACCCACCCTCATGACCCCTTGATAAATTGGTTTCATACCTTATGCTAACCACTGTTCCCTTCACCCTCACCGTTCATCCCCCTAGTGTGTGTGTGTGTGTGTGTGTGTGTGTGTGTGTGTGTGTGTGTGTGTGTATTATGTGTTGATCACTGGGATCAGTTCCACTTTCCTCTCACAGCTTCCCCTACCTTCCTGCTATGACTACAACCATTTCTGTTCTTGAGGGATTGATCTAACCTGGACTCATGTGTCGTGAGCTCTTATCTCTTATCTGTACTTGTGCGCATGCTCCTGTCTAGCCCACAGTGAAAGGCGGGACTGGGGTCATGATAGTGGAAGCCTCAAGGAAGCAGAAGAATATTGTGTATTTCATCGGTGCTATACTTCTCCCCGGTTGATGTCTCATGGTCAACAGATGGGCTTGGGGTCTCTTCTCTGACACCCTTTGTTCTCAATATGTTTCTTTTGTTTGTTTTGGGTCTTCTGATGCCTGTTACCCAATACCACTGGTACCGCATGATCCCACAGTTTGGTGTGCTTCTTCCATATGGGTTTGTTTCTTCTGTGCTAGATGGCCATTTTTTTTTTAACATCAAGCCTTTAAGACCCCAGATGCTGTATCTTTTGATAGTTGGGCACCATCAACTTTCTTCACCACATTTGCTTATGCACACATTTTGTCACAGAATGCCAAATGGTTAGAACAAAGTATTCATGCATTGAGGGAGGGCTTGAGCAGAAGTCCAAACTCTGTCACTTCCTCAATGCATTGCCATATAAATATATATACCTAGGTCAATACTTCTATTTTTATTAATTAACATATTTACATAGGTGCACACCTAAGTTTATACCTCTATCTAAAGCTTTGCTTCCTAGATCTTTCCTGTTTCCTTTTACTTTCCTCTTGCCCCACGATCACGCTTACCCTTCTTCTGCCTCTTAGTAACTCCACTCGGTTAGATGGCTGTTCCTCCAACAATTCTGGAATCTCTGTCAGCATATTCCAATCTGTGGGTCGCAATCCCTTTGGGGAGGGTGGCGAACAACCCATTCACAGGAGTCGCCTGAGACCATTGGGAAACACATATTTCTGATGGTTGGGGTCACCACACCATGAGGAGCTGTATCAGAGGGCCGCAGCATTAGGAAAGTTGAGAACCACTGCTGCATGCCCTCCTCTGCATTGGTGCTTTCAATTCCCTAGTTGTTCCCATGCCTATGGCATTGTTGGCTCACTGTTCCCCCTTCCCCTGCCTCCTCCTCCCCTCTGGGTTCCTCCAGAACCATCAATCCTTTGCCTTCTCCTTGGGCTTGCTTCCCATGCCTATCTTTTTTGTTGTTTTTGGTTTGGGTTTTTTTTGGGGGGGGGGGCATCACTGCTTCTGGTGATCATGGGAGCTAGCCAGCCTTGCTCCCAGAGAGCTGCTGCTGGATTTGAACCGCCAAGCCAATGGGCGGCTTTCCCGCACTCAACCACTACGCCATCGGGGTGCTCAGTCCCCCCTTTCCGCGCCCCCCCCCACCGGTGCCTATCTTACATTGGTAGGAAAAACAATAATGAGAGAGACAAAAAGAAAAAAATTGAATAAAAAGAGCAAAAAGAAATACCCCCAAACACACCTAGTTCTAGGTCTGTCTGCTGCGCTTTATGACTCTCTCCCCACAAGGGCTGAGGGGATCCGGGAACTGCCCCTTCTAGCCTGAAGTCTATTCTGGGGACTCCTCGGGGGCTGTGTGGCTTGGCTTTGCTCTCCCTGCTGATCTGTTGTGTCTCCTTCCTGGCTTGCCACAGGGTGGGGGTGGTCAGACCAGAGCCACTCCCTGTCGCGTGTCCCCGGAATTGTCCTCTGTCATGGTATGCTCCAGAGAGGGGGCCTCCTGGCCCGAGCTGTTGTCGGTCCCAGTTGCGGCTGTCAATCTTAAAGGGAGCGGAAAATCTCATCTTTCTTTTGTGGAGGAGCTGGCCGGGGGTGGGGGTGGGGGGGCTGGAAATGCCGACCTTGTGATGGCAGCCCAACATCACCCACAATGTCACCCCAGCTCCTCCTGACCTCGCAAGAAAGCAGTTACTAAAAGCAAAACGGACAGGGCCCGCCCCGCACCCAAATTGGTACAAAGGATGACACTGCTCCCCATCCTTTCAAATGGGGTGCTGGTTACATGAAGGCAGGACCTTTCTGACTCGGTTCCCCAGAGGGTCACTCCACACTCAGAACAGGCCCTAAGGAGAGCAGGCACCGAAATCTATGCCGGGTTTATGGGCGAGCACTGCGGCCTAATCTCTTTGAGTTCCCACTCTTTGCCCATATGCTTTTCTACACAGTTAAGCATGATCTATGTAGGGATTTTCTAAATGCATTGCGTTAACACTTCCCTTAAACATACTGCCTTATGACTATTTTAAAGGCAAAACAAACAATCGCCTCTCTCCTCCCGGCGGCAGTCCAAGCAGGCTTCCTCCAATTTGGCAACACTGCCACTTCACCTCTCCTTGTAAACAGTTCTCAGTCCTGGTGCCGATTCCTTCAAAATGACAAAATCATCCCACACGAGATGTGCTGCATGGCTGTGAGAATGGCGATGACATTGTTCACCTCCAGCCTGATGGTTCCACTCCGCTGAATGGAAAGGTATCTGAACACAACAGCCTTGCTTGCCTGCCCGCCTGCCCACCCTGGGCCAAATGATAAATCAAACGACAGGCTTTGCTTGGGCCGGGGGGGGGGGGGGGGGGGTGTAACTTCCAGCACAGACGGCTGGCGCTGAAGAAGAATTGCGATCCTGACGGAGAAATGTAACAGAACAGTCCGGAAAGGGGTGGTGATTCATCTCCTGGCGCACGTCTATCAGCCAAAGAAGGGGGCTTGGGCACCTTCCTGAAAAACTGCAGCAATCGAGGACAAGAATGATTTACTTTCTGGACCGGAGGCTGGAAATGTGGATATCAATTCTTCTCCCTTTGTATCTGCGAATGTTACCTCGAGGATGCCACAGGGAATCAGTCACGAGGCCTCCCCCCGCCTACTGGGGTCAGTTTATTGACCCTCTAACTAATGGACTGTCTCCAACACTGCTGTCCTAGGGCTATGGGTGGATTATTAATGAATTTAGCGGGAAAGGTTGCTCTCAACTCTTTACCTTACTTTGTAAAGAAATGCTAATGGGGAATAGAGAGGCTTAAAAAACAAACCAACCCCAACAAACTAAGAAAGCATTTCTTCTTCTTTTTATAAGGTCTTTCCTTTCCATCAGAGTCCAATGGCGTCAGACAGAAATAATAACAGGTGGGATTTTCTCTGGGATAGACAGTTGAGCTATTTGTGAAACTGGGGTCTCAAAACAAGATGCCAACAAGACATCAGTTTGGAGAATGAATCTGGTATTGTAGTGTAAGGAATACACATTGGTTAGAAGTAGTATCTTTTTTTGGATTAAAAAATGGTTGCTTACTTAGTTGAACCCTGGTAGGGCAGTGGTTGTGTGCGGGGCTGTGGCCCACAGGGTTGGCAGTTCAAATCCAGCAGCAGCTCTCCAGGAGCAAGGCTGGGCCTCCTCCTCTCACCAGGGCAGTGATTCGAGGGGAAAAAAAAGCTGTTTACTATGGTCCAATAATAAAGGACACTCTTCAAGTTCAATAAGCAGGTTATACAGATATCTCGTTTTTAGTTTTGAGAATTTAAAAATTCATAAGCATCTTTAAAGACTTCATTTGCGAGGTAAAAAAAAAATCATGGCAGGACTTAGAAGTAATGAAGGTTTGTATTTGGGATTGGAACTCTCACTATTAAAAAAAAGAGTCACAAGAACCTCTGTATGGGGAGATATCAGGCAAAGAGGTGACAGAGAGAAAGGCCCAGGAATGATGGCTTCTACCCTGAGCAGAATCTCGAGGAACAGGCTCTGGCAGCTGCCAGAGACCCCTCAGAAGGCTGACAACAGGTGACTCAGCTGTCCTGTCATTGAGGCCAGAGCCTTGGTGGCATACTGCGCTGAGAGGTGGGCTGTTAACCAAAGGTCAGCAGTTCAGTCCCTTCCGTGACTCCGAGGGAGAAAGACGAGGCACTCTGCTCTCATGAACATGTGCAGTCCTGGCCCCTTTCAGGAGAGCCGGAGGGAGGGCATGAGCCAGTCAGGGTGCATTATATAGCACCGATGAGACATACAGCTTTCCTTTAGTTCTTTCATGCTCCCCCACCCCCACCCCGACTATCATGACCCCAATTCTACCTTACAAATCTGGCCAGACCAGCACATGCACACGGGTACAGGTAATAGCAGGAATCACAGGGACTGCAGGGCAGATAAACCCCTCAGGAGGGAGTGGGGAAGGTGGGGGGAGAAAAAGGGAACTGATCACAGTGACCTACCTATGTCCCCCTCCCAGGGGGATGGACAACAGAAAAGTGGGTGGAGGGAGACATCGGACAGTGTAAGACGTGGAAAAAAAAATATAACTTATCAAGGGTTCATGAGGTAGTGGGAAGTGGGAAATGAAGAGCTGATACCAAGGGCTCAAGTAGAAAGAAAATGTTTTGAAAATGCTGAAGGCAACTTAAGTACAAATGTGCTTGACACGATGGATGGGTATGTGGGTAGATGGATGAATAGATGGATGGATGGATGGATGGTGGTCCTAGCCACCCCCCCCCCAAATGATTTTAGAAAACAACAATGTGCAGTCCTAAATGGGGGGGGGGGCTCTAGGAATTCGATTTGACTTCTTCGCCCTGCGTTGAGTGAGAACACACTGTTGACTGACGGCGTGGACACGGCCCTGATGTGTGCAGAAAATGCACCACCTTTGAAATCAAGTGGTCTTCATCAGCAATGGCCTCCTCATCTGCTGCGAGCCACCCAGAGACTGGGCATGTGGCCAGTGGCAGAGTGGCCTTGGGCATGTGGCAGAGCATGTGGCCTTGGTCTGCAAAGGAAGCCAGGAGGCAGCGTTGGTGCCCGTGACTGCATGCAGGAGGGCTTTGAGGAATTAGACGACGGTGTCTGGGAACACAGGATGAGTCGTGATGGGTCTATGAAAGCACGTCTCGGGATTCCATGCCTGATTCCTCGAAACAAGACTTGGATGTCCTTGGAAGGCACCACTGACACCGACACATCCTGGTCCCAACACAGTCAGGGGATCATTCTGACTGCTGACTGGAAGGGGGGGGGGTGGACATGCTCCCCAGCCACGCTGGGGGAGGGGTGCAAGGCTGCCTGCTCTTGTGAAGACTGGCACAGCCTTTGGGATGCTATATGGTGTTGGGGTGAGTTGAAATGGACCCAGTGGCAGCGGAGATTTGGGGGCGGGGGCGGTGTGGATATGGGGAGGCTGGTGGCGATTGATGGGACAGCTGTGAACCAGCACCAGGGAGCGCTGTGACCGCAGTGCAGTGTCTTCAGACCAGATGGGCTCCATCACTGGACCTGTTAGGGACCTCATCACCACTCACTTCTCATTGTCTCAGAATTGGGGGGCGGGAGGAACGGAATACCAACAATAATATGCAATATAATAACAAGGGTTCTTTGGGAGAAGGGTGGGTGAGGGTGGGTTTAAGGGGGAGCTGCTATCAAAGAGTGCCAAGAAGAAAGAAAACGTTTTGAGCGTGACGGTGGCAATGGTGGTACAATCATGCTCGAACGAACTGAAGTGCGGACTGACTGAATATTTGTAAGAGCTCCCAGCAAAAATGGAAGAAAAGAAGGAGGAAGGGGAGGAAGCTAAAAATCCCTATCTTGTGACCTTCTGAAATACCTCAGTGGACCAGGGGGCCTTCAAAGAGTTTGTGGGAGAATGGCATTACTTTCTTGAAATCCCCTCGTACTTTGCAGGTCATGACTCTCCCAGCTCATGAAGAACGAGTTAGACAAGCGGTTCTCAACCTGTGGGTCGCAACCCCTTTGAGGGTCAAAGGACCCTTTCACAGGAGTTGCCTGAGTCAGAGCAGTCGCAAAATGACAGTGATGAAGTAGCAGCGAAAATGATTATATGGTTGGGGGGTCTCCACCACCTAAGGAGCTGCATGCAAGGGTTGCGGCATGAGGAAGGTTGAGAACCGCTGAGTCAGATGCTTGAGACTGTCTGTTGGCGCTCATTGGGACAGCCCCGACCACATGGCAGCACCTGTAGGTCTCCTGGTTCTCTCCAAACCTGGGGCTGTGTGCTCTAGGGAGTTTGTCCCTAACTCCTGGCAACCGGATACAGCGTAGGCTGGGACTGCTGCACTCAGCTGGGTTTTCACTGGCTGGTGTCTGAAAGCAGATCACCAGACCGTCCTTCCTTCCTACGCTGTCTCTGGCAGGGAAGCCCACTGAACTCCATCCACTGTCACATAACCTTCCGCCGACAGATGGGTGGTGGCTGTGCTGGAGTTAAACTGGTCGGGCCTCCCACCAGAAAGGTGAGAGTGACCGCTTGGAACGCACCTCACCATCTTCTCAAAAATGTAGGCCCTATTAAATAAAACAGACCTCTGCCTCTATCATTTTACAAGAGTCAAGATAGTCTATGCCAGGGGCCTGCCCACTACAGCTCCAAAGCCATCTGCGACTCTTTCCGAGTGAACGTAAAGCTGTGAAGTCACACTGAAAACATTTGAAGGTCATTATTTGAGATCATGGTGATTTCATTTGTCTGAGGAGAAAAACCCATTTAAAGCTTTTGAGTGATTTCAAAGTTGTTAGGAAGCACAGGATTGGCTCTTCAGTGTCTCAGGAGTTTACTCAGACCAGGGTTCGGCAAACACCATTGTCTCTCATATTCCCTGGTCTATTTCAGATGTCTTATAGGCATGCGAAAGCTGGGCAGTGAATAAGGGACAGCTCAGAAGAATCGATGCATGTGAATTACGGTGCCAGTTAAAGAGTGCTGAAAGCACCATGACCAGCCAGAATAGCAAACACATCCACCTGAGAAGTATGGTCAGAATGCTCCTTGACACCAAGGGTGGTGCAACTTAGCCTGATGCACATTGGATACATTTTCAGGGGAGATCCGTCCCTGGAAACAGACATTGTGTTTGGTAAAGTAGAAAAACAGTGGGGGTTGGGGTCGCGAGGGAGACCATTTAACAACATGGATTGACACAGTGGCTACAACAATGGGCTTCAACATCCTAACCACTGTTGAGAATGGTAGGGGACAGGCGGTGCCTCTTTCTATTGTATATCTGAGTTGGAATCAACTGGACCGTATCTAACAAACATAATTTACCAAGGTATTGCCACCATGTCACCAGGATCATCTTTGAACTTTGGTCAGCAGCTAACATGTATTGGGTACTGAGCATGTACTCGGTCCTTCTCAAAGCCCTTTTCTATATATGACTATGCCAACTAACTCTCCTATGAATACCACACCATGTATTTCCATGTGCCGGTTTTATAAATGTGGAAACAGCCTCGGAGAGATTAGGGAGCTCTCCAAACATCACTGGTTTCTCAATGGTGGAGCTGGAGTCATTGAATTAATAAACGGAGTGCGGGGTTTGACATCAACTGATCCCACAGTGGGATTCTTCATGCACGCAACCACAAAACTTTCTCATCACTTAATAGAGCTCATTGGTGAGGCCACTGTGCTATATTTTCAGGGGGCTCATGGGCTTAAAGACACAGTTGTATTTTATGCACGTTGCACGGGATCGGAGAATCCTCTGTCTGAATTCTGTTCTTGATGCTTGCTCATTACAGAACTTGAGGTATATGCTCTGATGCAAGCTCTCTTCTGATGTCCATCTCCCCACCTATGAAAGTACGGACTTCTTGGGACAACAAAGAGGCAGGTCTCTAAGCTCGGTGTGGCACGGGCAGCAATGAGAATGATGAGACAATCTACGGGAATCAATGAGAAAACTCGCGGCCAGCTAGTCCATTCTGACCCGCAGGGACCCTGTGGGACAGGGCAGAACGTCCCCTGTGGGTTTCCAAGTCTCTAACTCTTATGGGAGTAGAAAGCCTCATCTTTCTCCTTTGGGGTAGCTGGTGGTTTTGAACCGCTGACCTTGTGGTTAGCAGCCCCAAGTGGCCCACGACACCACCAGGAATCCTAGCCCTCTAAGTCCTAGGTGAACTGGACCCGGTACAGCTGTCTTGTGAACTGTCTCAGAATGGCCGTGAGTCCGTGTGTCTCAGAGAGGAACTGGACTGCATCGTGCACTCCCGACTTGCCTAGTTCACCCCTAGGCCTTCTTACTGAGGGCTCTCTGCGTGCACTTAAATTGCCAGCCTTGGCTTTTGCACCGTTGAGGAACTCTGTAAAGCCTCAAGTGCTCCACAAATGCAAAAGCGTCGCTCTGAGGGCCATGGTGATGGTGATGATGATGAAGGGGTGAAAATACTGTCAAGAGCAGAACCTGATAAACCTAACATACCTCCCTCTGGCTTCTCTGGGACAGAGGAAGCTCTTCACAAACGATGCCCCGCTCCTCACCCCAGGCGGGGAACTGGGAACAACTTTTACCTGCCACTGTCTTGAAGAACGGTCTTTTCCAATTTAAAACACTCTCCCAGACGGATCCTGAGAGGCTCATTTTAAATAAGCCATTTGGTGTCTCTGGAGTAAGTGTTAAGATTCCACAAGGTAAGACAACTATTCCCGAATGCCAGCTTTGCACGGCTGAGAAGTGTTCATGGATCTTAACTTAGGAACCAGAGCAACCCGGCGGTTATCCGCTCCATGCAGAAAACACACCCCTGGGGAAGGCATTTCCACACAAGATCTCAGAGTCCTGTGCCCTCCTGCGGGGGGCTCTGTTGAAAGGCGAGGCATTCGTTAGGGTGGCAAAGGCCTCGGAAGAATCTTTCGCTAGTCTCCAGAAGAATCAGAAACCTGCTAGAGACTCACCACTGCGGGGAGAAACAAACCTAAGTCATAAAATATTCAACAACTCTTGCAAACAGGCAAACAGCATCCGTATCTGCTCGCACCCGGAGACATCTCCGTTCCAAAGACCTCAGTCGACCTATTTGGTATTGCAGGTAAATTCCACTGTGTTCCCTTTGCTCAGAGCCTTTACCCTCCTTTGG
Organism: Nesogale talazaci; assembly: GCA_004026705.1. Taxonomy (NCBI): domain Eukaryota; kingdom Metazoa; phylum Chordata; class Mammalia; order Afrosoricida; family Tenrecidae; genus Nesogale; species Nesogale talazaci. The sequence goes on from PVJH01029513.1 coordinate 13,031, forward strand.
ATGGCTGCTCCTGGCTTCCTTAAAGTGAGGCCCCTGCCAGGGTTGGCCCCACAGCTTGGTAGTGGAGTGCAGTGAATGACACAATGGCCCTTCCAGCCTGAGCCTTCACAACTCCCACCACACGACTCTTTGCTGAGGGGTCCATGCAAGAGAAAGGGGGGTAGGGAGATGATAGGATGATAGGATTCAGTTGTGGGCAAGTGTGAACAGGGCTCACTGTGACTGTGCGTCTGTGAATCCCTGGAGTGGGGCTTGGTCAGTTCTGCCGTCTTGCTGGGCATAAAGCAGCCATCTCTGCAGCAGGAGGGTGGGATGTCACTGCGCTCAAGGAGGAAGAATCGGAAGTGGGGCATGTCGTTTGGAGGCGCGGCACACTGAGCCTCCTTGATCCAGAGACGGATGGCTGTGACACAGAATGAAAGGTAGAGGAGTGCAAGCAGCAAAACCAGGAACCAGCTCACGAAACAACCCCCCCCCAACCCAATATTCCCCCCACCCCCGGACTCCCAGGCCACAGAGTGAATGGAATTCCATGCCTTCAAGTACCATGCTGACTTGAGAAGTGAGGTGCCTTTGTTGTCAGAGCTGACCATTTGGGGGAGTGGTGGTGAATATTATGGTGGAACGGAGTCCCTGTTGGCTGTGTATCAGCAGTGCTCAAAGCTTTGTAATCTTGCCTGAGCAGGGCAAATACTAGGCCAAGGGGACGAGGGCCAGAGAGAGGCCTGTTTGTGGGCATGGTCGAGAAGATGCGGTCTTGACAAGAGGATTGTGTTCTCAACATTTCTGATCTTGAATTGTGAGCACTTCCTGTGAGTCGCTGCAAAGAACTAATGGAGCCCAGCGGAACAGAGAGTGCTGCAGGAGGGAGAGGTGGCTGCTCTCCGAAAGGGTAAGAAAGACCGGAAAGGAAAAACATGGCTGACCTCCATCCAATGGGAATCGGCCTGAGACTGATGGGGATGAACTTGATTCTCCTCTTCCCACCTTGAGAAGTTGGAGGTCAGGTGGTCATCCAGACACCAGTTTTTACAGGGAGCATCTACTAAAGGAGCAAGTCCCGGGTCAACCACATCAGGACTGGACATGAAGCAGAATCCTGAGCTCCACCCCAGACCAATGAACCAGAATCTCAGACCTTTGGCACTCACATTTCTAGAACGATTCCAAGAAGAAAAATGCGGGGCAAAGCTCAAAATCATCCGAGAGCAGGTTTTCTGGTCAAAGAGAGATGCATGGGCACTCTGATCCTTAGGCTCCCCACAGGCCTAGAATTGAACTCACCCCCTGTGTGAGAATAACCAACCAGTTTGGTCTGAAAAGGACCATGTTTGTCCAAGTAAAAAGTGCAGGTGGTTAGGAGGGGTGGAGGAAAGAAGACGGAAACACAGGTGAGCAGCAGGAGAAATGGTGACGGTACATTGAGGAGGCTGCCGTGAACTAGACACAACACAATGTGTGTGGCTTGTGCAAAGTCCTATGGAAGATCTGCTTAAACCGTGCCCTCATTCACAATCAAGATTTCATAAAAGTTTTTTAAAGTCCACATTAAAAAAAGAAAGCTCCCACGAGATTCTCAGGACTGAAATAGGCAAATCAGTGGTCTAGGAAATGAAGGAAGCTTATTCCTGGTGAGATGATCGAGTTCCCAGCATGCACTGGTTGCTAGATGTATTGGTCCAGGAAGACTAGAGAAAGAAACAAATCAAGGGAGATGTTGATATGCATACAAGAGTTGTGTATACAAGAGCTATTGAATATTGAGAAAACATCCTAGTGCAGTCTAGATCAAGTCCATAAATCAAATTATTAGTCCATATGTCCAATACCAATGTATAAAGTCATCGTGAGATTCATGGAACACATACAATGATGCCAAATGCAGGAAGATCACAGGCCAGTGTGTGAGGAGTCTTGTGGATCCAGTGTCAGTGTCAGCATCTCAGCACTGGCAGGGGTCTCCATGTGGCTTCTCCATCTCAGGGCACTAGCACAGTTCCATGTTTCTTGTCAGTAGAATGTCTCTCAGGAAGTGAGCCAAGAGAGAAGTGTCTCCCCCTCCAAGGCAGAAATACAGGAATTCCCAGAATTCTCAGAGACCTCATTGACCCGATTAACAGAGGGACTCCACCCTTCACTCTTAATCCTCTCAAGTCCCAAATTGACACCAGACGACGCAATTATCACACTAGACTACACTTACGAAAATGATATCCAAGCTTTTTTTTTTTGCTTCACCAATTTAAACAAAACTACAGGAAATGGGATCCAACGGCTTACATGTGACATTTGGAAAATTAACGTTGAAAGAACACATTGTAGGTGAATGGATTTATAACTTGGGGAGGGCTAGGGATGAAAAACCCTCCCTGATTAAGGATTGAAAAGTGAAGAAAAGGTGAGCAGCTGGTCTTTTTCTGGGCAATAAAGGGCACTAGAGACGAAGGGAACTGACAGACATGGCAGTGGCAATTGTCCTCTTTAGAAACAATGAGAGAAATAGCCTGGATATACAGGCAACATCTTCAGATCAACCAGAAGGTGCCACAGAGATCCACAGAAGAACATGAATGGAAAACTCCCCAAAGTCTCAATGGCTAAGGCGTGGCGAGAGTTTCAAACTCACTTATTTACACGGTAGACAAACTTGACCGTACAATGAAATCGTCCTTCAAACCCATCAGATTAGCAAACAGAAGAGCGTAACCCACAATGCTGGCGGAACTCAGAACCCCATAGAGTCCCCTGGAGAGTGTCACTCATTGCAATTTGCCTGTCGAGCAATTTGACAGCAGGTCCTGAGCAACAGCATTCCCTTGCTCTGTTAGTAATGTCATTCCTAGAGAGAAGGTTGGAACCAGTGGGTGTGGGGTGTTGAGAAATAATTCACATAAAGCATCACTCACCAACTTTAAGTGGGCCCTTTGCTTTGGCTAGAGGTTCCACAGGCCTTCATCACTAGGGAGATGGATATTAAAGTGGACGCTACACTCCACTATTAATGGTGCCTGGGTTATGAATGTCCAACGGACTGACAACTCTCTGAGGGCAGGGCTTCAAACCCGTTCCTTTTGTGGCTGGCAAAGCAAAGGCCCTTAATGTTTATCATGTGAGTGGCTGACAATGGTCCCAGGTGTGTAAGATTCAGAGGGTCAGGACACTGAAAGAGTGAGGTATTTAGAGAGGATGCAGAGACGGCATGTCCTTGAACATTGGGTGGGTTTGGTAACTCAGTAGAGAGAATAATGGAGGTCAGGATAAGCAAAAACCCATGTAGGAGGTGAAAAGGGTCCTCTCTTGCTGGGGCTTCACCTGCCAGCACCTCCCTCTCCATTTCATCCAAAGCAATACAAGCACATCTTCCCCCTTCAACTTGCATATCTTGTGATTGGGGGCATGTCTAAGTGTCTTCCTTTCCGACCAGACTCTCATGAAACAAGAAGGTACACTTGACTTTCGAGTGGACAAAGTATGGCCAAAACATTCTGTTGGGAAAGCACTAGCCCCAGCAGCATAAATATCAACAATGTCTTCCCAACGGAAGCAATTAGCCAGCCACATGAGGTCCTCTGCACTCACAGAGAGCAAGGGAAGGAGCTGTCATGCTTGTTATGGGGTACCGATGCCCTTGATTTCTCCAGAGTGCAACCTACAATTTTCTGATGGTGCAGATGATAAGTTTTCCATTAAAGCAGGGCTTGGTTTTAAACCCTCAGTCCCCAGTGACGACACAACAGGAAGCATGACAGTGTTCCCAAGGTAGAGAGTCCTCCTTTCAAAGTGACAGGGGGAGGATGGGGTGGGTCTCTTGGAAAAGGAGAGCACTTGGAAGAAATTCAGGAGGTGGGCTTGTCCTGGGATGTCTGAAGAACTGTGAGGAACCACAGACAGGATGAACATTGAAAACACAGAAACCCAAATGGAGATTCATCTTGTTTTCTTAGAAGGAAATGATGAAGTACAGTTAAACATAAATAGGAGGGCAGATTCCATATTAGGTAAAACTCATACTTTTTTCTCCCCCTGCATCACTGCCCTGTTGGGAGTAGGAAGCCCAGCTTTGCTCCTGGAGAGCTGCTGCTGGATTTGAACTGTCAACCCTGTGGGCCACAGTCTCGCACACAACCACTGGGCCACCAGGGTTCAGCTAAAACCCATACGTTCAATACGAAGACTTAACTGTTCCTTATAGTCTATATTTTCAAGGGGCAAATTAATAAATGTTCTCAAAGGGTACAGAAGGATCAGATGGGTTTATTATGAAGGTGTCTGAAGAAAATTGGAATTTATGCTGGGGAGTTTTTTTTCCCCATTACAATATACCTGCTCATCCTTTGAGGCTAGTGTGTTAGTGTTAGTCCAGGTTGACTAGAGAGACAAATCTAGAGATGCTTACATGTGTATAAGAAAGAGCTTTTGATTGTGATAAGAGTTGTACGAACCCCCAATAAAATGATATTTTTAAAAATGAAAATAAATTTTAAAATTTTTTAAAGAGTTTCATATAAAGAGTACTTGTACATCAACACATTAAAAACCAGATTTTTTCCCTCCAACTTATCCAAGTCTTTTTGGCTGTTAGTTTTGGGGGCTTTAAGCATTAAAGCATAAATGGATGGTTTGTTTGCATTAAACCACAAACACGAGAAAACTCAGGATCCATCTGCAATGTGTTAGGAAAACATCCCAGGCCAGTTCAGATCAAGTCCGTAAGTCCAATATTAGCCCGTATGTCCATTACCCTTCTGTAAATTCCTCTTCAGAGTCACGCAATCAAATGCAGGAAGATCATAGGCTAGTGGGTGGTAGCGTCTCAGTGCTGGTGTGGGTCTCTCTGTGGCTTCTCTAGCTCCAGGGCTTATCAGTATAGCTCCAAGTGGTTTGTCAACAGGAATTTCAAGCAGAGAGAGAGAGAGAGAGCATGTGTCCTGTCTTCAAGGAGGAAAACAGAAGTTCCCAGGATCCTCAAGAGAAGACCCCGCCCACACAGAGGCCTCATTGGTTGTGACCTGATTGACAGGCCAGACCCCGCCCCCTTTGCTCAAGTTGACGGTAGATGGTGCAACTGCCACGGATAGCAAGGGCTGTCCTGTGAGAAAATGACTGGGAGAGTGTATTCTCCTTAGCTTACCATCCTGAGTTTGCTCCCTGCCTATTTCTCTTTGCTCCCCAAAGGAGTATTTAAAAGGAACCTTATTTGAATCCTGTGAGAATGCCCAGGCTGCCATTTTAAGAGGCTAGACATTGAAGAATGGAGAGAATTCTTTAGGGCAGGGGGAAAGTGGCAGAACCACCATTTCAAAAGGGATGTACTTGTTGATGAAAGGTATGTTGGGAAACAACAGCTTTACATGTTGATATATTTTTTTATTCATTCAATAAAAGATTTTGCTCCAGAAACATAAGTAAATCTATAGAGACAGTAACTGGATTCGTGGCTTCCGGGGGCGTGGCAAGGGGAGGGAAGAGGTTGAGGAGAAATAGGGGGCTAATAATGAACGCAAGAAAGAAGAAATGTTCTAAAACTTTAGTGAAAATTGCACAATCCTTTCTACCAACCCGGAACTATTAGATTCTGTCATATATAAGTTATGTGCTAATAAAACTGTTTTTAAAATGGATATATTGAATTATGGTGTGGGTAAAGCGCTGTGGAGGACCAGGAGAAGGAATCTGTCTCGGAAGAAACACAGACTTATTTTGGACACTCTATCAGGAGAGGCCAGTCCTTGGAGAGGGGCACCACACTGCACAAGGCAGTTAAGCAAGAGGGAGCCCTTCAGAGAGATGGAACGATCCAGTGGCTGCAACTAGGCGCTCAGACATTCACGACCGCTGTGAGGAGGACAAAGGGCCAGGCAGCGTGTCGTCCAGTACCACAGAAGGTCGCTGTGGGTCAGAACTGACAACCCCGCATTGAACAGTAACAATGGTGACACAATTTTATAGCTAGACTTTTCAACTTGCTCTTGTGTATAACTGCATGATATATGTATATATTGACATATGGATAGCTCTCTCTCTATATACACACATACTTTTGCATGTATCTAGCTATGTGTACCTCTATCCACTTACATAGAGAAATGCACTTTTGAGTATATATAACAAAGCAAAGCTAGGCCATTCTACTCTACTGAGCCCAGTGCTGATTCATGGGGACTCTATAGGCCAGAGGAGACCTTCCCTGCAGGGGCTCCATGGCTGGCATCTTTATTGAAGCCCACTGCTACAGCTTTCTTCTGTTGGTGGGCTTGAACGACCAGACCGGCCTGTCTGTTAGCAGTGGCGTGCTTATTACCCTTGGTATAAATCACTGCAAACAAAGACAGGCCCCTGGGCCCCCACTGGATGTGACTATTTGCTTCAGCTCAGCGTCTGCAGCCTGGGTTCTTGGAGATCTGCCTGTTTTGATCTTGTTCTCTCTGCAGGCGGCAAATTCACAGCATTCCAATCACGGGAAGCAGCCATTATGCCTCACAAATCAATAAGGACAACTCTTCACATTCGATTCTTGAATACAAGTTTGCAGCTAATTCCTGCAAGAATTTCATTATGAACCAGAGTGCAATTTAGAGTCTTTGATTGAAATGCCTGCCTGCGACAATTCCCAATTCTCCACTTCAACTAGCTTACCCCCCATTTGTTGGGAACGGCATTAACCTCAAGTTGAAGAAAGGTACATTTACATGCTTGTATGGATACAGGAACACATATTTGTCTATGGAATAATATTACACGCTACCTCTCTGGTAACAAAGGGTACAAAGAAAAAGCATCGGTGAATGGTAGACTCAAGGGGGGAGATGTCTCCAGTCAACAGGGTCTGTGTCTAGAGGGTTATGAACACCAATTAATGCTCACATGAAAAGTGGATTTTGAGAAAGTAAGGAGAGAAGGAAGGAAGGAAAAGTGGATCTTGGTGATCATGTGTAAAGTATTGTTTTGATGTTTTAAAAGCTATTTCAAATGAGGTTTTTTCTTTTCTCTCTTCCTACGTCACTTCACCCTCTGGGGGACAATGGGCAGTCTATGGACCTCTGGGCCAATGAGAAATGGATCTTTTTTCTGGGCATGCTGCTTTTTGGAGGTCACAGTCAAGGGCACAGAGAAGATGGGGCACACTCTTACCAGGCTAACACTCCTGGGGACCATCGCTCTGTGAACAGACCTACTCTTTCATAAGCAGGGTCTGTGGCAGTGCGGCAAGATGCTTCCAGGGAGGGGATTCAAGAAGTCCACAGGGGAGATTCCATTTTCTACAAACTTTTGAAATTCCCCTTGTATCAGGGTCACAGTTGAATGCTTTCTCTTCACCAACTGGTGTGGGAATGACCAGTGCTTAAGAACACCCATCGATTGATATTCTAGCCTTTTTTCTTAATCAGGTGGGACACAGTAGATGTTCTCCTATTGGGTGACTTGCTTTTGGTGACTAAGCCATTTTGTTTTTAGGAGGTCGAGAAGTCAACCTCTGATTTCTGGGGAAGGAGCAGACACAGGGCAGTCAGTCTAGCGTCTTCCCAACTGATCTGCCTGGTGTGCGCAGTCTCCTGGGAGAAGGTACCTGACTGAAGGAAGCTCATAGGGAGCTGTGGAAGTCATGAACTTGTGTCAGTTTGGAGCCCAGCTTGTCAATCTGGAGATAGCCAATGAGTAGCCAATGAGGCCTTTGTGTGGGCATGGCTTTCTCCTGAGATTTCTTGGAAATCTTGCATTTTTTCCCAATTGGAAGAGGGAGACTGAACAGTTTCCAAGGTGACAACAAATCACTGACAAGAAAAGATGGCAGTGTCCAAGGAACTGGAGGAGTCGGAGGAGAAGCCACATGGCCTTACCCCGATGGAACCAGACCTCTGAAGCTGAAGAAGCCACGTGGAGATCCCTGCCAGTGCTGAGTTGCTTCTACCACCACTGGATGCTGTTGATGGACCCCGAGCCCTGGAAGCAAGGAGCCATGGGGAGATCCCCGCTGGTGCCGGGAAGCTTCAACTGCACATGCTTGTGAATCAGAAGGAGACTTTATAGATTGGTATCAGACATATGGACTAATGTTGGATTTAAGACCTTGGACTGGCTGGGTTGGGAGGCTTTCTCAATGTTCTATTCCTCTTGTATATAAACCTTTCCCTTATATCCATATGCGTGTCTATGAATTTGTTTCTCGAGTCTACCCGGACTAACACAGGAGCTTTGGCAGGTGACAGCCAATTTCAGGAACCCAACCACATCAAATGCGCTTTTGAGCCACACGGACAAACTGCCTCCATGCCCAGTGCCCACTTCGACCTGGCTCCCCTGCCTGCCTTTCGCTCAGACAGCTATAAAGGAGGATCCCAGCTCCTCTCACAGCCCTTTGCTCTTAAACTGCGACCAGGCCAGGCCACTGAGCCCCTACCTTCGCTGCCTCTCCAGGACACCCTGGGAGAAGTCGTTTCAGAAAGCACCCCCCCCTCCCCCCCCATTATTAATATAATTAACACCTTCTCATTCTACAGCAGGCCAGCAGCCACCCACCTTTCAAGGGAGGCAATTAGGGAAATGAGACCGGGGAGTCCTTTCGTCATAACTGCACACCTCTGAAGAGCTAACCTGCTTCCGTCTGCCTCCGTGCTCATTAGGAAGATAACGTGTACTTAGGCGGCGCCGTCCTGCTCCAGCAGCCCAAAGTCGCAGTGCAGGGTACAATTAGCGGCCACAGATAAAGCGTGACAGCATCAGGGGCACAGCATCGGGGGAAGAGGAGCAACCTCTTCCAGGAGGAACGTGGGGCAGGGAAGACCTGATCACGACAAGACCACACTGGCACGGCCTTTACCCTGGTGAGTCAGAGGAGCCGAGGGAATTGAGAGCCGGAGGGTTTAGAGGTGGAGTTTGCAGGTGAAGGAGACTCGGGCTGGGCAGGGTGGCTGGTGAAGTCAGAATCCTGCCGGGTGGGTGCCCAGGGAGTGTGAGTGTTTGGAACGGCCAGCCAGAGGTGGAACAAAGGGTCTGAGAGAGGCAGCGATGGTGAGATGCCCTAATGAGGCTGTGGCAAAGGGCTTGTAGGTTCACGAAAAGGCTCCAAAGAGGCAGCTAGCTGGCTTCTGTAAAGATGACAGCCTTGGACTTCACTTCCCGCTCCAGCAAGGCCTGGATGCCAACCCCTCTGGCTACGGCCCCCTCACTGAGCTCTCCGACTGGTCGTATGTGGATGGGCGTCCTGCACCCCCAATGAAAGGCCAGCTTCGAAGAAAAGACCAAAGGGAGAAGTGTGCCAGACGAGCTGTATTGCTGTCGCAGGAAATGGAGGCTAGATTACAGGTATGGCAGCTCAGGCAGCAGCAGAAGGTGCGGGAAGAAGAAAGGAAGCAGAAAGATGCACTTACACCCAAAGGAGCTTCACAACCGACCCCCCTTCCGTGGCAATAAAAAAGCACCACCGGCCAGCTTGCTGCTTCTTTTTAAAAAATAAATAAAAAGACATGCAGCAAAAAAAAAAAAAAAGAAAAAAAGAAAGAAAGAAAGAAAAAGAAAGGAAAAGAAAAAGACAGTCTTGGAACCCTGGCAGGTGGGCAGGTGTGCTCGGTTCCTAGGTGGTTATCAGGAGTCAGCCTCCAGTCGAGGGCGGGGAGGAAGGGGCAGTGAGAGGCAGAGGGGGAGGCCTGCTCAACACAACGGAGGAGACGAGGCTCTGCAGACACCCGGGGTCCACTGAGTGCCCACGGGCCAGAGTGACCCTCAGGATCGCTCCCGGAAAACCTGCGTGAGGATCCACAAGACAGTCCGACCACAGACAGAATGGCAGTCCCTCCTGGTCAGGGAGTTTTCAGGGGCTGCAGCAGACAAGAAACGTCCTCCCGGCTTCACAGGTGTCTGCTGTGAGCCCAGCTGGGGTTCCTCCCTGTCGTTTCCACCAACCGATGCACTAATTCAATCCCTCCTCTGCGATCCAATTTTAGAAAGAGATCTTGGCTCTCAGGCAGACCCTGTTACTGGTAGCTCACAGGCACTGGGGGGTGAAGGGATGGGTTTGGTTTTGTTATTACACGTGGAAGGTTTGTGGCAGCCTTGCTTGCGTTGAGCAAGTCCTTGGGAGCCATGTTGGGTTTTTTTTTCCCTTCTTTTGCTTCACTGCCCTGGTGGGAGCAGGAAGCCCAGCCTTGCACCTAGAGAGCTGCTGCTGGATTTGAACCACCAACCCTGTGGGCCGCAGTCCTGCACACAACCACTGCGCCACCAGGGCTAAGCTTGGGCACCGTGTTTTTAACAGCACCTTGTGCCCTTGTCATACATTACGAAGTCTCGCCACTTCTGCAGTGCGCACGTTTGACTGCAGGCTACGGTCTTGTGTGCAGGTAACTTTCACGTGCACTGGGAGGCCAAAGTGCACTTCCTGCGGCATTCGCTGTCCCGCCATCCTCACTTTATCTCGGTGGTCCCCCAAAAGATCCGCAGCATGGCCAAGGCATGCTTGTGCCCCGCAGCAGCCATGTCTGGGCCCTCTTGCCGGCCTCACCACTTGCCCTCCGACCTGGTCTTTCAGCGGCCTGGTTACACCCTTCTCCTCTGTCTGCTTCGTCAGACGCTGATCAGCATCCCCCAAAAGCGTCTTTAAGGGTTTTGAACTTCCGGTATCCGACTTGCTCAGGCAGAATCCGGACAATGCCATATGGTTCCTGAATGGAGGACGTGATCCCCCAGCTTGGGGAGTTCCCTAGGCACTGGGCCAAGGAGAATAATGCCGATCTCCAAGGGGGGAGGGACTGCCCAGCAGCCGTGGGGAAACCGCTGCAGGCTTCTTGTGTCTATTCAGACAGGCGCGCCTCCTTGACTTTCTCAAAAGTGTTGCTTCTTAAAATTCACACCCAAGAAATTTGACTTCTCTCCGGTCAGTTCTAGGAGCCCTGGTGCTGTGGTGGTTATGCGTGGGGCTGCTAAGTGCAAGGTCCGGAGTTCAAAACCATGAGCCGCTCCAGGGGAGAAAGATGGGGCTTCCTACTCCCGTGAAGTGTTTCAGTCTACGGAACTCACAGGGGCAGTTCTACCCTGCCCTCTGGGGTGGCTCTGGGTCTGCATGGACGCTATGACCGTGGGTTTAACCTCTGTGATTTTTTTTTTTTTTTAGGCATCACTGCCCTGGTGGTGGGAGTAGGAGGCCCAGCCTTTGCTCCTGTGAGCGGGAATTGAACCTCCGTCCCAGTGGGCCGCAGTCCCGCGTACAACCACTACGCCACCAGGGCTCAGCCCGACCTCTGTGATATTTATTATGTGGTGACTGCATGGTAAACATCACCACCATCTAGATACAGAATAGTTCTAGTGCAAGAAGAAAGGAAGAAAGAGAGAGAGAGAAAGTTTCTTGTGCTCTTTTTTCCCAGCCTCTTTCCCCACTTCTCCCCACCATTCCTATCACTTTGTCTTTCAGAGAATGGCAGACACACAGAATCAGACCATGCGTAACCTTAGCGCCGTCTTATGTGGAAGGGCCACCGTTTAGCCACTTGCCTGTGGAAAGACATGGGGTTGCTTTCCAGTTCTTCGCCGTCATGGACAGAGCTGCTACAAACACTGTGCATGTGGCTTGATGTGAACATTAGTTTTCATATCTCTAGGGTCGAGACCCCTGAGAGGGATTTGCTAGCTCTGTGCCAGGATGCACAGTGAGAAGCTATTTAAGCTGTGTAACTAGGAAACTGAAAGCGTTTTCCAGAGTGGTTTCCAGGTCTCATCAGCGGTGCGTGAGAATTTCAAATACTCTGTATCTTTGTCAGCACTTGGAATTATCGGTATTTTAATTTTATCCATCTTGATAAGTGTCTGGTGACCTCATCGGAATTAAGTTTACATTTCCATAATGATTATAAATGGTGAGAAGCTGCTCTGGGGTGTATCTGTCATTTGTATACCTCCTTTGTTCAAATCTCTGTTCAGCCATTTTTACCCATTTATTGACGGTTTAATGATAAAACTTCTTGATATGTTCTAGACATGAAGGTCTCTGCTTGATTCATGAATATTTCTCCCTGTCTGAAGCTCCTCTTCTCATTAGCTTCACAGTGTACTCCACAGAACAAGATCTTTAAATATTGATCAAGTGCTCATTAACAATTTTTTTTCTTTTTTTTTTTTTGCATCACTGCCCTCTGGTGGTCATGGGAGCTACCCAGCGATTTTTTTCTTTTAAAATAAAAAGTGGGTTTTTTTGTTTGTTTGTTTTGTTTTGCTTTCCCCTCTCATGGATCATGCTTTTAGGATTGTGTCAACTTTTTTTGGCATTAAACAATTTTTAACTCTGAGTCACAAAGATTCCACCTTTATGTTTTCTTCTAAATGATTTCTAAAAACTAAAAAAAGTTTTGTGTTTTTTTTGTAGGGGGGGGGCAGGGAAATCACTGCCTCTGGTGGTCGTGGGCACTACCCAATGCTGTTCCTGAGAGACGCAGCTGGTTGTGAACCGCCAAGCCCGCGAGGTCGCAGTCCAGCACTCAACCACTTACGCCACCGGGGCTCAGCGATCCAAAAGTTTTTATAATCCTTCATTTTACATTTGGGTGGGTGAACCGGTTAGATCATTTTTGTCTAGAGCGGCTTAGGTCAAAGTGCTCATTTTTGCATATGATGCTCCCATTTTTCTGACACCAGCTATTGGGAAAACAACCCTTTCTCCACTGAACTGAGAGACGGGCGGAAAGGTCAAAGTAAAAGGTGGGTTTCTCTCTCTCTCTCTCTCTCTGAGCATTTAAAAGCCTCTTTCTGCTTGTTCATTTGGGAACTCACGAGCTTTTTCTGAGGGCCTCTTTGTCCAGGCTCATGTCCGCTTCTGGATTTGGGGTGATTTAGACTGGAAAACACTCCAGGGGAAAACAAAACAAGAAGGTCAATGCACCGCCCATGTGGTACTTCATCAGCCTGCC
>PVJH01029514.1:0-25940 GCA_004026705.1 Nesogale talazaci
TTGCGGCCATCTAGATGAGAAGCAGCAAACCCTACATGGATGAAGCACACTAGCCTGTGTGATCATGAGGTGTCGATGGGATTAGGTATCAGGCATCATAGATCCAGAATAGAAAATTCCTATCAATGTGAATGAATGGGGGTAGTGGTTGGGGCACAGAGTGGAGAGCCAAATCCCAACTGTAGACAATTGGCTATCCTCTTACAGAGGGGTCACAAGGAAGAGATGAGCCAGTCAGGGTTTAATAGAGCACCAATGAAATATACGATTTTGCTTTGCATCTTTAATGCATTCTCCCCCAGCCCCACTATCATAACCCCAGATCTATCTTAAAAAGCTGGTTAGACTAGACCATGTACTGGAAACACAGGGAATGCAGGAGAGATAAATCCCTCCGTATCAATAATGAGAGGCGATACAAGGAGGGTAAGGGTCAGATGGGAGGAGAAAGGGGGAACTGATCACAATGATCTACATATAACACTCTCCCAGGGGGAAAGGACAACAGAAACGTGGGTAAAGGGAGACATCGGTCAGGTTAAGATATGGGGGGCAATTTATAAATTATTAGGGTTCATGAGGGAGGGAGAAATGAACTAATACCAAGGGTTCAAGTAGGAAGAAAATGTTTTGTAAATGATGGTGACAACATATGTACAAATGGGCATGGCATGATCATGGATGTATGGATTATGATAAGAGCTGTATGAACCCCCAATAAAATGATTTAAAAAAAAAGCTGTAAGTGCTTCCAGTAAAATGGTCTAAATATATAAGTAAAGGCACACAAAACTAGATTATAAGGAAAGAGTTTAAAAAAAAAATCGGTGAAAAATAATGTATACCTGACACACATCTTGTATTACTTTGGGAAAAATTTTTTTTTTATTTCTGCTCATCCTGCCTTAACTTTCGGAAAATTTATCGCATTTCTTTATACCATTCCTAATCCAATTTCTAGGGGAAATGTAACTTTTAATAGTTATTAGTCATCTCACTCAAGTTGCAGCTTAATATGTATTAATAGTCATGAATATACAATCTGAAATTGTAAAGTAGCATGTGTAAAAATTTGGGTGTAGAAACCTATTGCCATCAAATCAATTTTATTTATACATATGTGTTATATACATATGTTTATTCAACCTCTGTATGAGTTGAGTTTCAAGGCTTTCTGATGTTATTTATAATTTTACATGGTTTCTACTTTCAAAATATAAGGAAATTTATTATTGGTAGCATGAGAGTTTAATAGCTGCCTGCAACAAAAATACTATGTAGAAGAAGCTGTGATTCATTCTTTCCGAAATAGCCTGCTATGTAATATATTAAAACTTAACCTATACCTCAACATTTAATGATCCCTTAAGAAAGGAGCCTTTGTGGCATTGTGGGTCACCAGTTGGGCTGCTAACTACAAGGGCAGCCGTATGAAACCAGCAGCCACTCTGGGGAAAAGAGCAAGTTTGCCGTTCTCGTAAAGACTTGCAGACTGAGAGACCCCACAGACACTGTACCCTGGTCTGTAGGGCCACTGTGAGTTGGAATCCACGCCGTGGGTTGGTATTTCAAGGAGTGTCGGAGGTACTGTCGGGTTTCAATCGCATCGCTAGCCACAAGATCGGTTGTGTGGAGTTGTTGTACTGAGGCTATCCTCCTGCAAAGACTCACAGCCTAGGAAGCGTGATAATGGGGTGGTTAGGAGTTGGAATTGAGTTGATGGCAGTAGGTGGGTATCTCTACACACTATACCTTAGAGTAGTGGACAACCATTACCAAGGAGTCTTATGGCAGTGCAAACAATTAACTTGCTCATCTGCTAACCAAAAGATAGGCACCCAAAGAGGAAGCCTTGTGATCCTTCCAAAAAAAAAAATTTCAGCTGTTGAAAACCCTGTGGAGCAGTTTTACTGTAACAGACTATATTACATGTAATAGTCATGAGTTGGAAGTCACAACAGTTGATTAATGTTAGTGCCACTTCATGATGATGTAAGATACTTCAGTCAGAATATCTAAATCTGCACATTTTGAGTTTTTTTTAAAAAAATCATTTTATTGGGGGGGCTCATACGGCTCTTAACAAAATTCATACATACGTTCATTGTGTCAAGCACATTTGTGCATATGTTGCCATCATTTTAAAAACATTTTCTTCCTACTTAATTCTTGGTATCACCACCTCTTTTTTCCCATCCCTTCCTCATGAAATCTTGAAAATCGATTAAAAATTTTTTCTGTGTCATACACTGATATCTCTCTTCATCTGCTTGGTTGTCATTCATCTGGGAGGCAGTATTAAATGTAGATCATTGTGATTGGTTCCCCCGTCCTCCCTTCCCTTTCCCCTCCTGGCAACATTTGAGTCTTACATGGAGAAAGTTACTTTGCCCAAATTCAAAGTCAGCTAACCAGAAATGTGCTTCGTGGCACACTTGGTTTATATTTTGATTCCCTCTTCTTTTTCTGTTCAAATGGATTAAAATAATAGGTACCACACCAAGGAGTGTTCCATACAGTATATTATCATTTGATCAAAATAATATTCTCAACATCAAAGAAGAATTCTTTTTTATTGATCATTTATTGGGGTCTCGTACAAATCTTATAACAATCCATAATTTGGTTGAATTAAGCACACCTGCACATGTTGCCATCAACATTTCCAAACCATCTTCCAAACAATATTGCAGCATATCTTCTTAGCTCAATGCATTGTTTCTATATTTAGTGAAAATCAAAATTTTGTTTTAATTGTGGTTCAATGATAGTGTTACATACATACAATAAGGGACATAGTCTTCATAAATTATAGGGGTTTTGCTTATTAAATTAATCTTGTAAAAATACTGTCCATATTTTTATTACAGTTTTGGAAATCTAGTCCCAGTATTCTGGCTGTTCAGAGATCAGCAATGCTTAAGAAGCAGCAGCAGCAGCAGCATCAAGTATCGAATAGTGGATCGGAAGAGGTCAGTTTTGACAATGAGGTAGTGTTTTAAAATTAGGCAATACCTTATTTAAATAAGTAGGTCCTTATACATTTATTTGTTATAAAACTGTACTTTGAGATATCAGATAGGAAATGGCTATACTTAAATATTGGTATTTCCTTGGAATGGAATAGTGGCATGCATTTATGCCATTCTTCCACTTCTAGTGGTCAGTCTAATAAAACAAGTTTCTATGTCTTTGCTCCTCAGAGCAAGCTAGGCATAAACCAAATTGAAATGTTAGATAAATATATACACATACAGGTAAATATACACACATTAAGAAATACACCATTAAATCACTGGTGTAGAACAATAAGAATCATCAACATGTTTGGGAAAAAAAAGTCTGCAACTATAAAAAAAAGTAGTTTCTTTGTAGACATACACACACTGCACATGTTGGATCAAAGGAGTCAAGAAACTAAATCGGAAAGAAATATTAAAAATGGCATATTAGCCAGGGGTCCTTGTATTCATACCATACAAATAGAATTTCCATGATGGTATATTTTAAAGCCATAAATACTTGATCCAAGGGCAAAGTAACAGAGAAAATACTGAAACCTGAATTAAGACCAAGCGTAATAGTGGAACAGGAGGAAAGTAAAAGGAAAGAACAAGGAGGCAAAAGGCATTTATAGAAGTCTAAATACATGCATGTACATACATAAGTATGTTTACATGTAACGATAGGGAAACAGATCTATGTACATTTATCTATGGGTTTAGTATTAAGATAGCAGACAAACATTGGGCCTTTACTCAAGTACTCCTTCAATGCAAAGACACTGTTAATAACTTGACATTCTGTGATGTTCACCTTCCCAACATGATTACTGAAGACAAAGCAGTGCGTAGGAAATGTGGTGAAGGAAGCTGATGGTGCCCAGTTATCAAAAGATAATAGCATCTGGGGTCTTAAAGACTTGAAGATAAACAAGCAGCCATATAGCTATACCAGAAGGGGGGAAGTTGTGGTGTGAAAGGGGGAACTAATCATAATGATCAATCTATAATGCCCTTCCCAGGAGGACTGAGAAAAGTGGATGAAGAGAGACATTTGTCAGTAAAAGACATGAAAAAAAAGAATTTATAAATGTATCAAGGGTTTGAGAGAGAGGGAGAAAAATGAGCTGATACCAAGGGCTCAAGTAGAAAGTTTTGAAAATGATGGTGACAACGAAAGTGCAAATGTGCTTGACATAATGCATGGCTGTGTGGATTGTCATAAGAGCTATATGAGCCCCCCAGTAAAATAAAAAAACACCTTTAAATAAGCACCGATATTGATACTTACCTAATATCACTGTTTATCTTAATTTATAATAAAACAAATTATTAATTACTCTGTAAGCCAATTAATGGTATAAATGTGAAAAACTGGAAGCAAAAAAAAGGGCTTTAAAGATAATGGTATTAAGGTGAATGTTTAATATAGTATAACAGATACGACAATGATAATTACCGCATTCTAATTTTCAGGTGTATATTTTTCCTTTGCAGGATTCCTCTAGCAGTCAAGATTCTGATGACTCATCAAATGAGGTCAAGAGGAAAAAGCATAAAGAGTATGTTGTTTTGTTTGAGTCACCCTGTCAGAAAAATCCTAATGCTTTCTCATATTTCTACTTAAATGGAAATTTTTCTTAAATGGAAGGTTTCTAAATCCCCACCTCCTATATCTAATTTAGTTAATTTTATCTTTATCTTTGAAAAATATGAATTTTTTTTCAGATTTAAATTAGTAGTCATATCAGAATATCTTCATTTGGGGAACTGAGTTATGAGAATGTTTGGGATTCTAATAATTTATTAATAAGCTTCCTCTATGACACACCTGCATGTGAAAATAAGCTTCATCTGTATAATTCCTTTAGCAATTCACTATGACCCAGAAGAATAATTCCTATTCTGAATGCATGCCCTTACATGGCTTGTTTTTGTTTGTTGCTATTTTTTTCCTTGCTTCTTGAGATACATTATTCCATGAATCTGTTATAGTTCTATTTGTCTTTTATATCTAACACTTTCTCTTTGATATATTTATTTTTGGATTTATTTATTCCATCCCAGAAGATTCATGAATCTTTAATATGAAGATTCATATCTTTAGTTTCTGAAAATTCATTTTTTTCTTTGAGTACTTTTGTGTATTTTTCTGGCAGTTCTATTCTCTAGGAAAATATTAGAACAACTTACTATATCATGTTTTTGTGCCCTGTTTTTGCTATGCTGGAACCTGAGTAGTTTGCTTAAATTCATCTTCAGTTTCACTATATTTCAACTTTTGTATCTCAACAGCTATTTAACTCATTCACTTTGGTGAAATACACTTAGCACTGTTTCAAGCAAAGAATATATTTTTTAAGTATTTAATAGGACCACTCAGATAATAAAATTATAATTTAAATAGACGCTGTCTATTTGCTACTTACAGCATACAAATGATCAAATGACATAAGGTAAAAGGATATTGCTTTTCAATTCCTTTCTCCAGCCTCTTGAAAGGCCCTTATAAGCTTCATAGGAAAATATTGTAGATGGCCGTACTTTTAAATCTACAAGTTGATTGGAATGAAATAAACTGTAGGTAGTTTCTGTTTACCATTTTCATTCATCTTTATCCTTTGCTCCAATAAACTTTATTCTTGGTTAATGCTTCCCTTTTGATCTCATATGGTTCTAGCAAATGAATAGCTACAGCGTAGATTAATAAATGCCTCCAGTGCTTCGTCAGCTTGTTAACATATTTTAGTTGGTAATCTGTCAATTCCTGGAGCCTACTTTTTGGAAATAACATTGATTATAGCTTCCAGCATCAAAAGAACATGCTAGTCATTACAGTGCAACAGATACAGAAGTGGTGAACCTTTATACGGTCATGTCTAAACTATTACGCAACATAACTCACATAGAATGTAAGTCCTTACAGTGATTCGTCCGTCGTGGAGACATTTCCATGGATGTTCTGTCAATTCTTGGAGCCTTGGTTTTTTTTGCCAGTGCTGTCAGTGCAGCCTAGCCTATGCCTTTCTCCTGTTGGTTCTTGATGTTTTGCACTCTGGAAATGGGTGGATGTCGTTTAGTTCTTCATGGTCCAGTGACAGTCTATTTCTTAGAATGCTTCCAGCATCACTCAACGTTTTGACCATGGACTTTAAATATTAGAGCTCAACATGCGGTATTTCCCTTGTAGCCTTAAGATTTTCTATGTCCTGAGTGTGTGCTTCCCATTTGGCCTTCTCACTTCACATCTTGTGCACCTTTCAGTATAGTACTTTGTTTTCTCAAGCTACTCTGGGAGGTTTTCTGTCTCCAGCTCAGTCAATCATTTCTTTTATTTGCTTAGCTATACTAGAATCAAAAGCAAGTTTCAGAATCTTTTGTGACATCCCAATTTGAGCTTTGCTTAAATGTCTTTTCATTGACTTTTCCTTTCTTCATTTATGATGTTCTTGATGTTATCCTTTAGCATCATGGTTTTCTGTCAGTGTATTCAATATAATGCAATATCTTGAGAGTAGTGTTCAATGTTTAATAAGAGCATCCTAGAGTTAGGACAGAAATCTAATAAAATTTTTTCTTGTTTTTTTTTTTTTTAGTATTTCTAATATAACTGAAAGTAGAATTATCATATTTGTGTTATTTGAGACAATGTACTATGTAACTATACTTAAGAATGCACACATTTATGTACATACATGGTCTATACATTTATACTCCCCCACCTCTCCGCTTTTTTTTAAATACAGTGAAGATTGGCAAATGTCTGGTTCAGGATCTCCATCTCAGTCTGGTTCAGATTCAGAATCTGAGGAGGAGGGAGACAAAAGCAGTTGTGATGAAACGGAATCTGATTATGAACCAAAAAACAAAATTAAAAGCAGAAAACCTCAGATTAGGTAAATATGGCATATACTTAACTCAGTTTTGAACTGAAAACCCTAATTGCAGAAAATGTTCATTCTCTTCATATACATTTTTTCAAAAACATTGTGCTTTATGCCAGTGCTTCTGTAAAATACTTATGTTCTCTTCTCCCTAACAGTAGATCTAAGTCAAAAAATGGCAAGAAAATTCCTGGACAAAAAAAGAGACAAATTGATTCATCCGAAGATGATGATGATGATGATGATGACGATTATGAGAATGACAAAAGAAGTTCTCGTCGACAGGCCACTGTAAATGTTAGTTACAAGGAAGACGAGGACATGAAAACAGATTCTGATGATTTACTGGAAGTCTATGGAGAGGATGTTCCTCAACCTGAAGAAGAGGAATTTGAAACAATAGAAAGGTTTATGGATTGTCGTATTGGGAGAAAAGGAGGTAGTTTTAAAAAGCATATATACTATTTGACTATTTAATATCAGAATAATTTAAATGTTTCTTGATAATTTTTCATTTTGAAAACCAAGAAGATGGGTCTTCTTTTGCTTTTCTTTAATTGTGTGCCTAGTTTTGTTGTCTTCGAGAAAGTAACCACCTAACCTACTTTTTATATATTATGAATAATTTTAAAAATTGTAACTTGTTCATTTGAAATTGTGTGTAGTAGAGTTTACTATTTTGAAACTTGTAGTTTCCCAAATGTCCAGTTTTTGGTCCTTTTATTTTCTTAGTGGGAGAAAGATGGAACTTTTTTGAAACTCACGGGCATTTCTATCCTGTTATATAGGGTTTCTGAGTCAATATTGATTCAATGGCAGTGAATTTAGAATTTTTGGAATAAAGTTAAGATATTGGTAATGAATCTGTCTTGCTTCATGGTGTTAATGAGTATCATCAATAACACAAAGTTGATTCCCATGAGGTGAAGTCTCACCATACTTACACTATTTGATTTACCAATTATGACATAACACTCACTAAAGTGTACAACATTGTATGTCAGCAAAGACTGCCTTCAGTGAAGGAGACTTCCTTCTCTTGGGTGGCAGAACCGACCTTTTCTCATTCTCTGAGAACAGGGAGAGGCCCTTCTGTCAGTTTTTGACAATCTTTCTAGGAACTGTCTGTCTTCAGCGCTATAGTCTTTGCAGGACCCCATGTTAAGCTCTTTTATGAGTTGTCTTCTCTCTACACCCCAGCTTCCTTTATCTTCTCCCTTTTTATCCTTTCCTTGCCTGCTGCTTCAGTCTCATAAACATTTAAGTTGGCTGCTTAAATGTACAAGCCATTTTCCAGGCATGGCATTCCCACCAGTCCTACACACTATCACTCAGTAGGCTACAGACATTTCATTTTCAGTCTTCATAGTATAGACTCCATCTCACCTTAGTTGTGTAATCTAGGGTCCAATCGCTGCAATGCGCATATCATTAAAGGTAGGTTGCAGCCAAGATATAGACAAAAAAATACCAAGACAGATAGTTTATAGTTTACCGCAAAAATGTCAGCCTAGCAAAAGTAACAAATTCTCAGAAAATTAAGACTAACTTTACTAATTTTTCATGGGTTAGAAGGAAATGGGTCCAATTTTTTTTCCTAAAGAAGTAAGGCAAAAGACCAGCTAAGGCAGTGGGTCTCAACCTGTGGGTCACGACCCCTTTGGGGATCGAGTGACCATTTTACAGGGGTCGTCCTATTCAGAACAGTAGCAAAGTTACAGTTATAAAGTAGCAACGAAAATAATTTTATGGTTGGGGTTACCACAACATGAAGAACTGTATTAAAGAGTCCCACATTAGGAAGGTTGAGAACCACTAACTTAACTTAAGGTGTAATTCATTTCCCCACACTATTTCAAATGTGTAGACTGTCTGTCATTTAGTAATTTTGACACACAGGTTAGAATGATTGTCTTAATATACCAATTAGTTACTGTAATGTTTATGCAATGTTTTTATTAACTTCAAGGTGCCACTGTCTTTGAATTGAGATTTTTTTTCTAGTGATATTTTCACTCATTTTATTGTGGGATTGTACAACTCTTGTCGCAATCCATACATCCATCCATTATGTCAGGCACATTTGTACATTTGTTGCCCTCATCATTCTCAAAACATTTGCTTTCAACTTGAGTCTTTGGTATCAACTCCCTATTTTTCCTGATTTTCAGATTAAGGAAATCCACTTTGGTAATTAAGGCCTGCAGTTCTAAATGTTTATGAATATAAATTAACAATTGGTTGAACTTCTTTTCTCTATATATAATGAGATTTCCCACATTACCTTTACCTGTACCCTGATTTTTTTTTTTTTACTTGCTAGAGTTTATCTTTTTTGTAATTGATTTTTTTTGTTTTAAGGAAAGATTGCTATTAATATATAATGGAAGTCTCATGCTTTTATTTTAGCTACTGGTGCTACTACAACCATCTATGCAGTTGAAGCAGATGGTGACCCAAATGTAGGATTTGAAAAAAATAAAGAACCAGGAGATGTCCAGTATTTAATTAAATGGAAAGGATGGTCCCATATTCATAATACTTGGGAGACAGAAGAAACCCTTAAGCAGCAGAATGTTAGAGGAATGAAAAAATTGGATAATTACAAGAAAAAGGACCAGGAAACAAAACGATGGTAAATTTGGTTCATTTCTTACTCAACTTTAAAAAATTTGTTGAAAGATAGTTAGTAAATACTTTGTTAATTTCTTGATCTGGGTTTCTGTCATCTAGTTAAAACTATTCGGTGTACCCATACCAAAACCTCTCCTTAATAACAGTTATAAGATGTTTTTAGATAATTACTAATGAAGTTTTTTGTTTCAGAGTCTTTGTTTTGCAAACTTAGCTCACAGCTACTTGTGTGATTTTTTTTTTTTTTTCCTTTTCTAGATAGTGATTTAGGTAGTTGATGGGTGTGGTTTATGGGAATTTTAAAAGTCTTTTTCTGGATTAATATAATCTTTCAGGTTGAAAAATGCTTCTCCAGAAGATGTTGAATATTATAATTGCCAGCAAGAACTTACAGATGATCTACACAAACAGTATCAAATAGTGGAGCGAATAATTGGTTAGTAATAAATGATTCAAGTTTTTTAATTCTTGAAATCATGAAAACATTGTATTGTAGCTTACTCTTAGAAAAATAGATGATATTTTTTACTTGTTTAACTTTTATGAATTAGTACTTTGCTGAGATTAAATGAATAAACATGTAAAGTAATGAGTTCCTGATTTTATCTTGTAGCCCATTCCAATCAAAAGTCAGCAGCTGGGTATCCTGATTATTATTGCAAATGGCAAGGCCTTCCATACTCAGAGTGCAGCTGGGAAGATGGAGCTCTCATTTCCAAAAAATTCCAAGCACGCATAGATGAGTACTTTAGCAGGAACCAGTCAAAAACAACTCCTTTCAAAGATTGTAAAGTGAGTTCCCTGATTTTATTTAAGTGTGTTTATGCATCATAAATAATAGAATTTCAAATAGAGATTTGGAATCGCATTTAAGATAGGATAAAAGAGAATCTGATTGTTTGAGAAATATTACAGGAAATTATGTACCTGTAGGGTTTTTCTTATGTGTGAAATGCTGTCTTGTGGAGAGTGGAATTAGGTCACAACAATAAATTGGTGCTGGTATTGGTGGTGTTACAGGGAAAGGAGAGCTAAGAGAAACTTAAGCTTCAGTTTCATTTCCAAGTAAGTGCTTATATAAATCAAACCTTTTTGTTGTTGTGATGGTACGTGTGTGTGTGTTTTGTAACAGTAGCTTGGATACTTTTCTTTTGTCCAAAATGAGAGGACAGTGTATTCTGCATTCTTGTTACAATTGTAGAAGAGATTAGATTCTCAGCTGTATTTAGAGAGTCATGAAAATGTAGGTTTGAAAATGAAATTTCCAAGTTTATGTTGAACCTTTATACTTCCTAATTTATTATACTTAATAATTATACATCATAATATTTATTTCTACCAAAGGTACTAAAACAAAGGCCAAGATTTGTAGCCCTGAAGAAACAACCACCATATATTGGAGGACATGAGTGTTTAGAATTAAGAGATTACCAGTTAAATGGTTTAAATTGGCTTGCTCATTCTTGGTGCAAGTAAGTATATTTAAAATTTTCTATTTAATTTGTGGGGTAAACATTTTACAAACAAAATGAAAATACAGAGTTTAGGAAAATTCGCAATGATTACGATAATTTAGCATTTACTATGTAAACATTTGTATTTCTTAGTCGTACATATAAACATTTCATGCATTGCAAGGGAAAATCTGGGTATTGAATTTAACATATTTGGTTAAATATGCAGTAGTTAAATATGCTTTTGTTCAATTTAAAATATGGATGTATATAACACTTTGACCCAACATGGGGCTATTAGTTATTTCTAAATCCCATTTTGTTCCTCTCCTGTCTTCTGTCACCTTGACACTACTCTTGTGGACTGTTACTCAAATGCTGAGGATTCATATAGGGTGCAATGCTCCCTTTCCCCCAAAAGTGATAACCTTTGCTGATTTTCTTTTTAAAAAATTTTATTGGGGGCACTTAGAGCTCTAATCCTGATTTTCTACTTGCTCCATCTACACAGACTTAATGTGATTGTACTCTCATCATTATTTTATATAAGGGGTTTCATAAGCTCATGAAAAAGGTACAATTAAAGATTATTGGAACTATTTCCAAACTTTGAAGCCCCTCCATAATTGATTAAGTGTTGATCTTGTCTGGCTTAAAAAAAAAGTGGGACTCATCTTTTTCTTATGATTGTTAATGAAAGCAATAGTTCTGTATCTTAGGACGTGTGAGTTCACTATTTATAGTAATAAAAATGACATTGTGAATAATGTACCAGTCAGGGTAAGTTTATATAAACCTGCACTTGTATTACGTAAAAGGTTTTCTTTCTAAATTTGAATATGTTACATACATAATTTTTTTTCTCTTTGTAGAGGCAATAGTTGCATACTTGCAGATGAAATGGGTCTTGGAAAAACAATACAGACAATCTCATTTCTGAATTACTTGTTTCATGAACATCAATTATATGGACCTTTTCTGTTAGTAGTTCCACTCTCTACTCTGACTTCCTGGCAAAGGGAAATTCAGACATGGGCATCTCAAATGAATGCCGTGGTTTATTTAGGTGACATTAACAGCAGAAACATGGTAAGTTGTTTCTCTAAACTAGATATTGGCCATATTTAAGCAAACATTTTTTGGTTTGTGTTCTTATATGTCTCTGGTAATCGTATTCTCTATCATTAGACTGGCCACACAGTTGGGGGTTGTTTAGCTGTGCTTTTAACTGCCGATAACAAGAATTCGATTTAGTATTACTTCTCATATATGAGGCGCTTTGTTGTACAAAAATTCCTTTTGTCGTTAGCTTACATTTCCCATGAACTTTTTAAAGGGCCCTTCATGTTGTAACCTTTAATACAAAATTTCTAATATTTATATTGGGAAACAAAAGTGTATATAACCCTCATATGTGCATCCCAAGCATCCCAGTGTGTAATTCATGACCAGTTTTGTTTTATTTGTAACTCTACACACTGTCCCACCACTTGTCATTGTAAAACATACCCCAGCCATATTTCTTCAATATATTATTAAATACATTTGCACTCATGTTTCAGTAGAAACATCTTTTATCATTAGACCCCCAAACCCGAACTAAGTGACTGCTGTCGAATTGATTCCCAGTCCTAGAGACCCTTTAGAACAAGAGGAAACTGTTTCTGTGGGTTTCGGAGATTAAAGCCTTCACAAGAGCTGAGTGTAGTCAAACAACTGACCTTCTGGACAGCAGCCCAGATTGTAACTTGTAACCATGTGTATAATTTTACTTATAGAAAATTGTTGATAAGCTGAATATTATTTGTCAGGCTCTCTGGTGGTATAGTGGGTTAGGATTGGGCTGCTAACCACAAAGTCAGCAGCTAGAAACCACCGCTTGCTCTTTGGGAGGAAGAAGAGGCTGTTTATTCCTGTAAAGGTCTACAGTCTGAGAAATGTACAAAAATAGTTCGACTCTGTCCTGGAGAATCGGTCTCCTCTATGTTATTAGGGTATATTGGATGGATTGTAATTTTAATTATTTTAGTAAGAGTATGTTTGCTTTAATATTTGTCTTTATAATGTTTTGATAGATAAGAACACATGAATGGATGCATCCTCAAACTAAAAGATTAAAATTTAATATATTGTTGACAACCTATGAAATTTTATTGAAGGACAAGGTATGTACTACCTATGCCTTTTGTCGGGTGTGTGTATTGGCTTTTCTTTTACTGATGTGTGACATAAATGAAACCATTCGTGTATTTTGTAATGAATTTCCTGTTGAGTTTGTGTGCTCTTTAAAACTCGTGGTCATGCCTCTTACTATTATGCAAAACGCTGCTGAATGAGTTTACAGCTATTGCCCCATGTAATTCTTCCATCCACTTTGGGATATTTGCTTTTTCCACTTTATGAAAACTCAAACTACAGAAAGGTTAATGAACTTGGCTAAGATTAAAGAACTATTAAAATAGGAATGTTTAAGGGCCGAGCCCCGGTGGCGTAGTGGTTGTGCGCGGGACTGCGGCCCACTGGGACGGAGATTCTATTCCAGCAGTGGGGCTGGGCCTCCTACCCCTACCACCGGAGAGCAGTGATGCGCCCCCCCCCCCCCCCAAAAAAAAAAGAAAAAAAAGAATGTTTATCTTAAATTAAGTTCATGTTTATGGAGCCGCATAATCTGTAAAAGTTTTTAAAAGTAACATACCTACACATGGAGTAAGATGCCCCTATATTTTCTCTAAATTGAAACTAATAGACACCTTCACTTGGATTAGACAAAGCATCTATTAAGTATTGGCTATTGTCTCTTTACTTTATTATCGATGTATAATTAAATAAAAAGGCATACATGTTCTCTCTAGCTTTTAGGAACATTTTGCATGTTGTTATTCTGATTTATGATTCTATTTGTGAAATAGCAAGTTTATATTTACAAATTAAAATTAATTTTTTTCACTTTAAGATGCTTTATTTTAGAATGACTTGTACTTTACCCACGTAAAAGGGTTTTTGTTTTTTAAAGATATTTATTAACTGTATTTTTATTCTAAGGCATTCCTTGGAGGTCTCAACTGGGCATTTATAGGTGTAGATGAAGCACATCGATTAAAGAATGATGACTCCCTTCTATATAAGACTTTAATAGATTTTAAGTCCAACCACCGTCTCCTTATCACTGGAACACCTCTACAAAACTCTCTGAAAGAGCTCTGGTCTTTGCTACATTTCATTATGCCAGAAAAGTAAGAACAATTTTGAGATACATAATCTTAGTGAATTTCATGTGCTCAATTTAAATAGTAAGCTTTTAATGCTGTAAAATTGGGTGACAGATTGTGAAGAATAGAGGAATGAAGAAGGAAGTGGAATGGGATCTTTCCTATTCAGTAATTTTGAGGTTTCCAATTTTGTGAATCCAAATCTATTGCCATCAAGTGTGTTCCTATTCATAGCACCCCATGGAAGAGATTAGAATTTCTCACAGGGTTTCCAAGGCTTGTGGATCTTAGAAAAGCAGACTGTTAAATCTTTCTCCTGCAGTGATCAACTAGTGGGTGTGAATCACTGACCTTTTGATTAGTAGCCAATCACTTCAAACATAGGGCACCTTAACTTTATGAATAAGCTATGTATGTCCCGTGTTCAAAAATGTTTTGTGAAATCTGTATTTCAGAGCAGTAACCATAACAAGGTACCAGTAATC
The DNA here is from genome assembly GCA_004026705.1 of Nesogale talazaci. Classification (NCBI taxonomy): domain Eukaryota; kingdom Metazoa; phylum Chordata; class Mammalia; order Afrosoricida; family Tenrecidae; genus Nesogale; species Nesogale talazaci. The sequence continues at coordinate 14,669 of PVJH01029514.1, forward strand.
TCATTTTCTAAATGGGAAATGCTGGATAAGGCAAGGTTAGATAACTTGTACAGGGTAAGGTCAGTGATATGTATTCTCTTGTCATAAATTCAGAACTTTTAAACTTTTTTGGAGAAAAATATTTTAATGGTAGCTACTTCCATACTTAACAGCAATTATCTTTATCTCAAAAACAGCACCTTTTATTTATTTTTTTAATAAATCATTTTATTGGGGGCTCATACAACTCCCATCACCATCAATGCATCTGTCAACTGGAATGTTTATCTTAAATTAGGTTCATGTTTATGGAGCTGCATAATCCATAGAAGTTTTTAAAAGTAACATACCTACACATGGAGTAAGATGCTCCCCATATATTTTTTCTCTAAATTGAAATTAATAGACACCTCCACTTGGATTAGGCAAAACATCTATTAAGTATTGACTATTGTCTTTTCTACTTTATTATCATAATTTAATAAATTATACATAATTTAATAAAAACATTTTCTCTCTAGCTTCTAGGAACATTTCGCATGTTGTGTTATTCTGATTTATGATTCTAATTGTGAAATAGCAAGTTTCTCTTTACACATTTACACTCTTGTTGTCATCATCACTCTCAAAACATCCTCCCTCCACTTAGGCACCCAGTATCAGCTCCCCATATTTCCTCCCCACTCCTCCCCTCCACCCCTTAATAATTTACAAATTGTTACTACTTTTTCATATTGTACACATCCGAATATATTGTATTTTTTGAATTGCTTTTTATTTCCCATGAGCTTCTAAAAGTTTCCTTGTATCTATTTCATGAATTTCTTAGTAGAGTATAGAAAGTACAGAATTAGAATTTACTTGACTTTTTTTCCCCCTCTAGAAATCTGTATTTTGTTAACATATGATTATTATTATCTTTTTTATGCTGTTGAGAGTTTCACTTACAAGTTCTTTGGATGGCATTTTTCCAGTTAGGAAACTGAAAAATACAGTACTCCCTACAGGTTGTGTTACCTTTTTTGCATGTACTCAGAGATTTAGGGAGGAGTTGTCCCTGGAAGCTCAAAAACAAGCAAGGTCAGTAGAGAGACATGCATGTTAATGGCATGTGAATGAAGTGGTTTTCAAAAGATACCATTGAGTTGTTTTAATAATTTCATGGGCTGGCAGGAAAGTGGAACCTTTTAGGGTTGAAATGGAGTAGTGTGCTAGCTGATCCAATGAATAGAGGAGCTCAAGTGAGAGGCATATTTGGGGGAAGATTCACAGTTAAACTTGGGGATCCAGTGACTCTCAGTATAAAATGTTTTAGGCCTTGTAAAAGACAGCAGTTAATTCTTAAGTGATTCTCTTCCATTTTAAATTTTAAAGGTTTTCTTCATGGGAAGACTTTGAAGAAGAGCATGGCAAAGGGAGAGAATATGGTTATGCCAGTCTTCACAAGGAGCTTGAACCATTCCTGTTACGCAGAGTTAAGAAAGATGTGGAAAAATCTCTTCCTGCAAAGGTTGAACAGATTTTAAGAATGGAAATGAGTGCTTTACAGAAACAATATTACAAGTAAGCTGTACAAAGAGCTTGTTTTGAATATTTAATACTCAATCACCCCATTCCATCTTCCTTTTAAGTTTTAGGAAATTAACAATAAGTTGAAGTTAGAACAAGTTTATTCTTGCTTCTTTCTCTTTTTTCCCTTTGATTTATTTTGATAAAGGAAACATATCCTATATTTTCTATAAATTGGTAGATTTATGGACATCCCAGATACCTATATAGATTTAGATTTAGTCTTGTCTACCCCTTTTGTCATTGATCATTTTTTTTGTTTAGTACTTTTTTGCTTCCTACTCTGGTTTTAAGGAAATGCTAAGTAAATTTTGGTCAAAAAGCAAAACGTGGGCATTTACTTGTTAGCCCTTTCAATTCTGTCCAATACTGATCTTGTAAAAAAGAAGCAAACTAGGATGGTAGAAAACAGGTTGTTAGGGTCCTTGGGAGAGTTAAGAGGTTTTTTGTTGTTGTTGTTTTTTTTTAAAATAATTTTATTGGGGGGCTCTTCTGTGACAATCCATCATTCAATTGTATTAATCCGCACACTTACAGTTTGAAATAATGCTCCTGAAATAATTGCCCTAAGTTGTGCATGCGTTGTGAAATTGTAATTTGAAAAAGGCAATGGCTAACCCAGACATCCTTATGAGATTTCTTTTTGGTGCGTGAAAATTTTAATTAGCAATATAATGCATGAAAATTGTGCTTCGGGATTGAAAAAGTAAAGCTAGGTGTTACAGTTGACTGTGTTTTAAAACAAAATTTTGAGGAGAAAAGGATTAATACTGCACACTGTAATACAGTACTCCCTATGGTTATATTACCTTTTTCTATGTAAAATCATGCTTTAAGCTAACAAATCGGTCTCCTAAAGGAGACCTGGTAACTCATGACTAAGCTTCTGGCTGATAACAAAAGGGTCAGCAGTAGGAACCCCCCAGCAGCTTTGCAAATGAACAATGTGGCGCATCTGTTTCCATAGAGACTTTGAGCTTTAGAAATAATAAGAGGTGGTTCAACTCTGTCCTTATAAAGTCTTTGTGAGTTAGAATGGACTTGGTTGCTATGGTTTGATTTTGTATCCTGATTAGTTTTTCCATTGTATTTTAAGAATTTGAAAGTGATAATTTGTTTTGATATTAGGTTGCTTTTTATGATTTTAGGATTCAATTTTGTTTTGTTAAGCATTATTTTCATGGCTTTTGTTTTGTTTTTTGCTTTTTTTAAAGATGGATTTTAACTAGAAATTACAAAGCCCTCAGTAAAGGTTCCAAAGGCAGTACCTCAGGCTTTTTGAACATTATGATGGAACTAAAGAAATGTTGTAACCATTGCTACCTCATTAAACCACCAGATAATAACGAATTCTATAATAAACAGGAGGCCTTACAAGTAAGACATTTAAAATATTGTTGTTGTTATAAAGAATTCTGGTAACACTATCATAATAAAAATGACAAAACTCAATGTTTTATTTAGAATTTAACCTTGAGCTTTATTTTTAAAACTTTTATAATTTTAACTTACCAAAGTGCATTTGATCAGGAGTTTTATGTTTTGTTTTAAATCTTTCATTAGACTATTGTAATAGTCTAATGGCAAAAATAAAATCCACATGTACTCTTTGTAGAGTTGAAAGGCAATATTGTGATTATATCTGACTAATATTAGTTATCCTGAACTAGTGGTATGGCAAATGGTGTTGGTTAAGGACACCTTGATTTCACATTTCATCCTCTCTCTAGTTCTAGAAGACAGATTTGGAATGGGAAGACACAACCACCATCCAGCTATGTAGTGTATTAAAAGCTTGTTAAAGTGCTGGATAGTGCCTGATACACTGGAGTAATTGTGTATTCAGTAAAGTTTTGTTTATACTTCTTCTAGTGTATTTATTTTTCAACTTGAGATTTTTTGAAAAATTTATGTTAAAATAAAGGAATATTTCTTTCCACCTGAAAATACAACAAAAAACCATGGATGCTAAATGGCAAGGATGCTGTTAGTTTAAGTTATAGAATAAAGTAATAGAAAGCCTAGAAAATATACTTTTCCAATATCATTTGATTTCAAAAATCTCAAAATAGTTCAACTAACCGAAGTGTTGCATCTAACACTTGTCTCATTTCAGTGATTTTTAACATGTTACAACAGTTGTGATTTATTGTTTCCCTAGCACTTAATCCGTAGTAGTGGAAAATTGATTCTTCTCGACAAGCTGTTAATTCGCCTAAGAGAACGAGGCAATAGAGTTCTTATTTTTTCTCAAATGGTGCGGATGTTAGATATACTTGCAGAATATTTGAAATATCGCCAATTCCCCTTTCAAGTAAGCATTTCATTTTGTCTTCGTTAGGATTTTTACATAAACCAAACTTTTCTTTTTAAAATTAATGCTTGCTAAGAAAATTCTACTGCTTGTTACTGTTTACACTTTCTTGATTTTTTTCATCTAGCTGCAAAGCAATTTTTCGTTTTCACTTTTTCTTTTAATTCTGTATTTCTCATCTGCTTGCTTTAGATATTTCAAATTAGACTAAAACTCAGTTTCAAAGAGAGCATCTTTCTGTGTGAGGGCCTTCAAAAAGCTTGTGGAATACTTCCTTATCTTTTAATTCTGTGTTTTCCATGAACTTTTTGGAGCACCCACATATCAATAAGGAAAAGAGAAGAAGAACCCTCCCGATCTCCCTGTCTAGCCTTAACGCCCAGAAAAGAAGAACAGTTCAGGGATGCTAAAACGATTATAGCAGTTTGTGGGAAAGCGGGCAATAAAGTTGTTTTTCTACATAATTAAAACGAAGATAACATGTTTAGTCAGAGTACTATAAATCAGACTCTTCATTGAGTGCTTTACTCTGTTCTCACATTAAGTCAGCTATATTGCATAGCTGAGATACTACCATTATGGTTAGTTTACTTAGGTGAAAATCGGCCAGAAGAGAAGTCAAATCATTTTTCTGAGACTCCCCAGGACTACGATTATCAAGTAGAAGCTGCTTGTTTGGAGCCCAGGCTGCTTTAAATCAGTCACTTCTGTCCATGAGATTGAATTGGCAGACCTTTATTGGACCTTTCTAGTCCATAGGTCTGAGCTGGAATTTCCAACGAGTTCTCTGGTGGCACTGGTGGCTGTTGGCCCAGTGACAGCACTTTGAGGAACACTGTATTCATCATTGTTCATCAAACTAAGTTGTCACCTGTTTTTAAAAAAACAGTTTACCAATGAAACTAGCATTTTAATAAATTAATTATAAAATATGGTAAATTATTGTGCAATATAACAACTTGTATCATATTTATAAACTGGTGTGCCCCCCTGCTTGTAAAACACATTTTACAGTGAATTTCAGGCAGAAAATCATGACAGCAAGTGATGTAATCTCCAAATATTTTTCAATTTGCATAAATGTGGATGCTTTTTAGCACTGATAAGACTTTCTGTGTCTAATTCTTCTGGAAGCCTCTTTTCTAGTTCTGGTGTCCGTTAAAAGTCCTTGAGTTGTTTTTAGATTCTCACATGTTTCTGTTGCTTCTGTGTAAGTAATTACAAAGTCTCATACAAGTGAGACTTTGACTATAATACATATAGGGTCCTTACATTATGAGAAAATCTGCTTTACCCAAGGCAAACTGATTGAACCACATATTAGCAGCTAGACTAATGTTAGCCCAGCGGTCAGAAGGGAACCACGTAAGCTTAGCGAAGTTGACTAAAATTAACCATGGCAGCATTATTCACATTTTCCTCTGAGCTTCTCATTTTTGTTATTCCTATATTCCTAAAATATTTGCCAGTGACAAGTAGTCTAAAGGTTAAGTGAATATAGAGTCTTGACATGAGATGTCTGAGCATGGACCCTGGCATAGTTTATTTTACTTACTCATGTAGTCTTATCAAAGGGTGCTGCACAGTTGTATGCATTTCATAGTAGCATTTATTTGGCTCTTAATATGCATATTTTGATATGTTTTGCTTTAGAGGTTGGATGGATCAATTAAAGGAGAGCTGAGAAAACAGGCTTTAGATCACTTTAATGCTGAAGGATCAGAGGTATGAATGCTTTCAAAATTGTCTTTGTCATAATCGAAGTGTGATAAAAAGAATCCTTTATTTTGTCAGCCAATAGTAATTTTAAAAAGATTTAAAAATTAATATTCTCTGTTAAATATCCACCATTTGTTTGTCACTTTGTCATACTGTGGTAGCTTGTGTTGCTATGATGCCTTAAACTATATTACCGGTGTTTCAAATAAGACAAGTGTTTCCCAAACCCAAAGTGAACAGGTTTCATTACTGCTTCCAGACTAAGAATATACTATAAAGAAGAAATAGACTGCTCACTTGAGGGTAATTAGCCACTGAAATATTTATAGACACAATCAAAACATTTTCAAGTACTGAAAACCTCATGGAAAGAATAATGCTGTCAGAAGAAGTGTCCCAAGATGAGCCGCTCGTGTTGGAAGGCACTGGGTGTGACTGAACAGTTAGTTGCCCTCTCAAAGTAGAGTCAACCAGAATTATATGGATGGAGTTAAGCCTGGGATGAGAAAAGCAAATGAGAAGAAACAGCTACAAACATCAAATGATATTCAGAACTTAAAACATGCAAAATATGAGTCTAGGAAAGTTGGAAGTTGTTGAAAATGAAATAGAATGCATAAAGATTGACATTCTAGGCATTAAGGAGCTGAAAAAAAAAATCTGGCATTGGCCATTCTAAATCTGATGGGAGTTCCAGGACACTACATTGTGCTCATAGGGAACCTGTACACAGATTAAGAGGCATTTGTTCAAACAATGTGGGTATTCTGCATTGTGAAGACCATGACTTATGTGCGTCAAGTGTGTGTATTTTCCCCATTCTTGCTAGTTTGTATGCTGAGCAAAACAGAGAAGTTGGATAATATGAAGAAGAATACAGCATCTGAATTGGAGCAGGACTTCTTAGCAAACCTGCTATATGCACAACCTTGCTTGCTGACAGTACGAACTTGAAGCACTTGCTGATGAAGATCAAGGATTGCAGCCTTCAGTATTGATTTCAACTCAATGTAAAGAAAATTCGGATCCTCAAAAACTGCACCAGGAGGCAATATCCTGGAAGATGGAGAAAAGACTGAAGTAGTCAATGATTTTGTTTTGCTCATGGAATTATCAGCCAAGCAATTAAAAGATATGTTTACTTAGTAAATCTGCACAAGGCCTTTTTAAAAGTGTTACTTTGAGGACTGAGGTGTTCTGACCCAAACCATGGTATTTTCATTTGCCTCAAATGCCTTTGAAAATTAGGCCTTGATTAAGGAAGACTCAAAAAGAATTGCTGCATTAAAATTATGGTGCTGGCAAATCCTGGAAGAAGTACAGCCAAAATGCTCCTCAGAGGCAAAGATGACCAAACTTTGTCTAATGTCAGGAGAGACCAGTCCCTGGAGAAGAAGAACATACTTAATAAAGTGTAGGGAATTTGGGGACAGTGAAAAAGAGGAAGACCTTCACCAATGTGGATTGACACATTGGCTGTATTGATGACTTTAGCCGTAGCAATGGTGAGGATGACACAGGACTGACAGTGTTTATGGTCATTCTGTTGTACATCAGCTTTCTGAGTTAGGACTTGACTTGATGGCAACGAATGACAGAGTTACGAAGATCAACAGATATCCATCCCACTGATCATCCATCCTTATTTTCTCCAGAGTAACCACTATACTGAATTTTGTCTTCCTGTTCCCATGTTTATTAGTCTCTTAATCAATTTGAGTAGATTTAGATTATCCTCTTAGTTACCTTTTAAAATTGGCTTCATTTATAAATTACTTTTAAAATTCAGAAAACCATACTTCAAGGTGGCCTCATTTTATTATTCTCAGAGTTTTAGAAGAATCTAAAACTCTTACCTATTTGTACTTCTCTTTAGGATTTCTGCTTTTTGCTCTCCACAAGAGCTGGAGGTCTCGGGATTAATTTAGCCTCTGCTGACACTGTTGTGATATTTGATTCTGATTGGAATCCACAAAATGATCTTCAGGCACAGGCCAGAGCTCATCGAATTGGACAGAAGAAACAGGTATTTTTTAATTCCTTTTGATATGTTCTTTTAGAAGGTCCTGTTAGTATGTATTTTGTCCTTGTGCTTATTAGACAGTGTCAAGTTTTATTTTATAGTTCACTTAAATCTGGGGAAAATGAAAGTTGCTTATTTTAAAATACTTATTTTGAATGTATTTGAATAAGTTTAGAGTTGAGAGAAGGGCAAATGTGTATTTGAGAATAAAACTTAGATTAAATGGTAAGTTACTTGTAAATTGTATTTAAAAACAAAAAACTTGAAATAGAGTTACCATGCCAAGACAGATGACACATTATAAGGAAATAAAGAACTGCATTCTCACAAATGAGCTAAGTATAATGTATATAAATTATCAAAACAGCCCTGTGTTGTGACCTGGGAATGGGAATAGTGATTAATTACACTGAACTTTTGCCCCATATATTAAATTTGTTTTGTTTGGGGGCATCACTGCCCTCTGGTGGTCATGGGAACTACCCAGCCTTGCTGCTGCTGGATTTGAACTGCCAAGCCAGTGGGCCGCAGTCCTGCACTCAATCACTGTGCCACCATATATTAAAATTTTAAGACATGTCCAGACATAGCATTCCTTCTACTTATAGACCTCGATCACTATAGTCCCCAATAGCTGATAGAAAGTCAGAGGATAATGTAGGAAAAGAATTGGTAAGGCAAGACACTACACAATTACATAGTAGATTTCTTGGAAAAATATATAAGGTATTTAATGTCAATTACAGATTTTTTACTATGTTTGGAAAACTTGCAAATATGAAATATATTTTCATTATTCATAAGGTACTGTTTTAGTGTTAGTGAAATATATGACGATTCCTATACTTTATGTTCCTGTTACTTATGAGATCCGTGATGATAGTGGGTTATGTTTTTGGCTACTAACTCCAGCTTGACATTTCGAAATCCACCAACTACTCCATTGAACAAAGATGAAGCTTCAAACTCTCATAAAGATTTAGTTTCAGGGGGCTAAGCTGCCCCGGTAGCGTAGTGGTTGTGCACGGGACTGCGGCCCACTGGATGGAGGTTCGATTCCAGCTCCACGGAGCAAAGGCTGGGCCTCCTCCTCCCACCACCTGAGGGCAGTGATGCGCGCCCCCCCCCCCCCCCAAAAAAAAAAAGATTTAGTTTCAGAAACCCACAGAGGCTGTTTTTCTCTACCCTATAATGAAGATTGATATCATTACGTTTTATTGTTGACTCTGGCACTGTACATATTTGGGAATTGATAATAAACTAGTTATTTTCTGATATTGTAGTTACAATCCTTAAAAAAAAAAAAGCATTGTATATTAAAACCTTCCAAAAATGTGTTTTTGTTCATATTAGTAAAGTTTATGTAGCAAACTAGGAGGCAGAGCCGAAATTACTAGGATGTCTCAGAAACGATAATACAAGACCAAGAAACCAAATCCAGTGATGCTTTTGGTTTTCCATAAACAGTATACAAATAGACTTTGCAGCTTTTGGGGGTGGGGTGGGTTGTAGAATGGTTTAATTTTTATTTTGTTACCAATAGTCAGTCTTAAGGAATTACAGGTTTACAAACCAAGTTTTTTTATTGCTCTTTGTCTGTTTTTGTTTTGTTTTGTTTTTGGCCTCACTGCCCTCTGGTGGTGGGAGTAGGAGGCCCAGCCTTTGCTCCTGTGGAGCTGGAATTGAATCTCCATCCCAGTGGGCTGCAGTCCTGCGCGCAAACACAACACCACCTGGGCTCAGTCCTCTGTTTGGTTTTACAGGTGAACATTTATCGTCTAGTTACAAAGGGATCAGTTGAAGAGGATATTCTTGAGAGAGCCAAAAAAAAGATGGTTTTGGATCATCTTGTGATTCAGAGAATGGACACAACTGGCAAGACAGTACTACACACAGGTTCTGCTCCTTCAAGGTAATTACTACAAAAAATCATAATAAGAGTTCAGAGAAACTCAATTTTATGAAATGTTTTATCCCTGTTAGCAGATTGTTAAAGTGCTGGATTTAGTCAGTTTGTTTTCAATACTTGGTTATATGTTTTTTATGATCTTTGAAAAAAATTCCTTTAAAATTTAAAAATTCAAAAATATTTAGGCTTCATGTTCCTTAGTTCTAAAATAAGTATACTAATATGCCTACTTCAAAAAGACTTTTGGAAAATGTTAACATTTTTTACGGTTTTTATAATTTTAGTTCTACTCCTTTTAATAAAGAAGAATTGTCAGCCATTTTAAAATTTGGAGCTGAAGAACTTTTTAAGGAACCTGAAGGGGAAGAGAAAGAGCCTCAGGTAAAAAGAACATGTCTCAGAATATCTGCCATCTGTTTCATAGTAATGGGATGTGTGCATTTATAAATAAGACTTCTTTTCTAATTTCAGGAAATGGATATAGAGGAAATCTTGAAGAGGGCTGAAACTCATGAAAATGAACCAGGCCCATTAACTGTGGGAGATGAATTACTTTCCCAGTTTAAGGTAGATTTTAAAACTTTTAAAATGATTATTTAAGTTTCGGGAAAGATTTTTTTTTTTTTGTGAGGATGGCACAGGCCTGGGTAGTGTTCTATTTTATTTTACACAGGGTCTCTAAGAGTCAATACCTGACAGCAACAACACATGCCAGTTTTCTTTCCACCAAGGCTAGTTTTTCAGTTTAGAAATGAAATTTATCTATCTTAATTTTAAAGCATACTTAGCAAGATACATTAAAAATATGTGCCTCAATGTTTATGTTTTAAATTTTGCTGATGTGTATAAAGCTTTCTACCCCATATGTTGACAAATCAGCAGTAATCTAAATAGATAAAGACGGAGTAATTTATGAACATTTACTTTAGTGGGAGAGCAGGGTGTGTGACCTAATGACATATTTTCTCTGATTTAGATCTTATTACTGAGGCTTCATATGAGTTTTATTAAGATTAATTTCAACACTAAATTAAGCATCATTAAAATGAATATTTTAAATAAGCACCTAAATCAGTCAGTGCATTCACAGATATTAATTAAAAAATATCCTTGATTTAGCACTGAATGTTTTTGCAGGTTCAACTGATTTCACGGAGTACATGAATTGATTGGCATTTAGTAGTTTAAAGAAGCCAGTTCTGTATCCTAGCCATTTCCTGAAAGCTGGCATCTTTAAAGAAATCAGTTCATATTATTTGTTTCTTCAGCAGAATCCCAGCAATGATGAGACATAACTCAGGAGCTTTCTGGCTGCCTTAGAGAGCAGAGGTTCTCAGCTGAAACAGATTGTAATGTTTCCATTTGTGGGTTAAACTCTAATCTTTGAGTTAGTGTTTGTACTAGACTCAAACTGTGTGCCACCCTGGTCCCAATCCTCACAACCTTTTGCCATTATTAATTACTTATTTTTAAGCGATTAGGAAACTAATGTCTTAAAAGAACAGCGGAATATCTAATAAATCGTTTAGTTTTATAAAGACCTCCTTTGTCAGTGCTGTAGGTGCTAATTATTCTGTAATGCTTGTAAAGATAAGAGTTTGTATATATTAAGGGGCTTCAAAAAGTTTGGAAAGATAGAATTAAAAAATAATGGAACTTTTTCAAACTCCTTCATATATCTTTACCTTTTTGGGTTTTTTTGTTGTTCTGTTAGCTTCTTGGTCTTTTTTTTTTTTTTATTTACATTTTTTTTTTAAAA
>PVJH01029515.1:0-25931 GCA_004026705.1 Nesogale talazaci
CAGCTGCAAGTCAAGACATGGAGAAATGCCTTATGTATAGGCTATAGGCAATTAGCAGAGTTACTAACAAATGAAGGTCAGTACTCTGCAAGTCAAGCTTCAAAGGCCAGGGCTGTTTAAAGTTATAAAGGTGACAGACTACAAACCTCAGGCAACAAACCTTAACAGAATTCAGGCTATGTGACTGTAGCCAGGTCAAACATATCCGGGCTGGGTGGCTCCCGACAAAGGCAGATAAGTTCATTAATTATGCTTGTCAACTTAAGACAAAACCCACTGGCTTAGAGGAGTAGGTTTGAATATGGGTAAGACTTCATAAGTTACTGACAACCTAAGACAGGCACAGTCATTGCTCATATATAAATATAAATATAAATGTTAATATAAACATAAATATGCATCTGCAGATACATACATATACAGATGCACATATACACATACAAATGCACATTCACATACACATACACATACTTATATACATACACACACAAACATATACATATTCACATATATACAAATGCATGTGCATGTAAATATAACTATAACTATAAAACTATAACTAAAACTAAATATAAATATAAATACATATGAAAGACCAAGAAATTAAGGCAGCATGATATTTGAAGAAGGGTATGATCATTCATTATGTTTGTCAACCTAAGACAGAACCTAGTCACTTGAAGGAGTATGTTTAATGAAGGCAAGCCATTCATAAGTTAATGACAACCTAAGACAGGCAAAGTCATATATATATATATATATATATATATATGCCAAAAATAAAAGCAGCCTGGTAGTCAAAAACTGGTAAGTTCATTAATTATTTGTCTCAATCTAAGACAGAACTTATTCACTTGGAGGAGTAGGTTTGATGACGTGTAAGACATTCATAAATTAATGACAATCTCAGACAGCCACACTCTTTGCTCATATATATATATATACATAATATGTAAAACCCAGAAATTAAGGCAGCCTATCAGTCAAAAGGTGTTAAGTTCATTGACTATATTTGTCAACCTAAGGACGAAACTAATCGCTTAGAGAAATAGGTTTGAATACAGGTAATACATTCATAAGTTACTGACAAAGACAGGCACAGCCTTTGCTCATATATAAATAATGTAAACATACGTATACATATTCACATACATCCACCTACTCATAAAAATACACATATACACATACAAATACACATCAACACACACATATGTACATAAACATATGCACATAAACACATACATATACACATATATACACATACATGAACATGCACATGCACATATGCATGTACATAAAAATCAAAAACTAAATTTAAATCTAAATCTAAATATACATAAAAGACCAAGAAATTAAGGCAGCATGATATCCAAAGAAGGGTAAGATCATTCATTATGTTGGTAAACATAAGACAGAACCTAGTCGCTTGAAGGAGTAGGTTTAATGAAAGTAAGTCATTCATAAGTTAATGACAACCTAAGGCAGGCACAGTCTTTGCTCATATATATACAAATATATATATGTGTGTGTGTATTTATATATAGGTATAACCCAGAAATTGAAGCAGGCTGGTAGTCAAAGACAGTTAAATTCATCAATTTTGTTCGTCAACCTTACACAAAACCTATTTGCTTGGAGGAGTAGGTTTGATGATAGGGAAGACATTCATGAGATGCTGACAACCTAAGACAGACACAGTCTTTGATGATTATATATACACACATATATGACAGAAATAAAAGCAACATGGTAGTAAAAGACTGGTGAGTTCATTACTTATGTTTGTCAATCTAAGACAGAACTTATTCACTTGGAGGAGTAGGTTTGATGACTTGTAAGAGATTTATAAATTAATGACAATCTCAGACAGCTACAGTCATTGCACATATATATACATATACATGTGAATATATATATATATATAAAACCCAGAAATTAAAGCAGACTAGTAGTCAATGGCAGATAAGTTCATTAATTATGTTTGTCAATTTAAGACAGAACCTACTGGCTTAGAGGAGTAGGTTTGAATATGGGTAAGACATTTGTAAGTTTCTGACAAACTAAACAGGCTGTCTTTTCTCATATATAAATATACATTTACCTATACTTATACATACACATACACAAATGCAAACACATACACATAAAGCATAAACATACACTTATATATTCTTATACACATATACATATAGACATGTATACACAAACATGTGCGTGTGCATGTGAATGTGCATATGCATGCACATATAAATATGCATATGCATATACAAGTACATATATATAAAAGACCAAGATATTAAGACAGCATGATATTCAAAGACAGGTAAGATCATTCATTATGTTTCTAAACTGAAGACTGAATCTAATCGATTGAAGGAGTAGATTTAATTAAGGTAAGCCATTCATAAGTTGATGACAACCTAAGGCAGTCACCGTTTTGCTCATATATATAGATATTTGTATGTATATATTTATATATGTATAACACAGACATTAAAGCAGGCTGGTAGTCAGAGACGGTTAAGTTCATTAATTTTGCTTGTCAACCTTACAAAGAATCTATTCACTTAGAGGAGTAGGTTTGATGATGGGTAAGACATTCATGAGTTACTGACAACCTAAGACAAGCACAGTCTTTGTGTGTGTGTGTGTGTGTGTGTGTGTGTGTGTGTATGAAATGTTGAGGATTTGCTGAAGACTAACCCTTCTGGGCCATTCATTTACCCCGTTGCTCCCTCAGGTCTGAGGGAGAAAGATGAGTGTAAGGGAAGAGGCAAAACTATTTTCGCTGAGTCATGCTTGTGGAAAGTCAAGCCTTCCAGGACAGTCTTCAAGAGAGAGCGGGCTCTTTGAGCCCATAGGTATTCTTTACCTTTGAATGGAAATTGAAGAGTGCATTCTGTTGAGAGCTGTCTTAGACTGTTACCCTGCCCCTGTTTTACAACCTGAAGCAGCCCAAAAGTGTAAATTCCATAAATTCGTTTCTCTCTTTTCCTTGTACTGTTCAATCTCCTTCAAGAAATGTATGGCCTGGAAAGGCCTGGATAGAGAGTTAAGCTTAGGGTTAGTTCATGGTTAGACTTTCATTTATGGTCACGTGTTGGTGAGGGCTACTCTTTGGGCTTCTGGAAGCACATGTGAACAGAGTCATGTAAAACAGAGACAGAAGACTCTGCGGTGAAACCCACGGGACTTCTGTGAAAAGTTTCAGCAAAAGCCTCCTTACAATTGTCATGAGAATTCAACTGATACCCATTGGTGGCTACATCCTCCCCCCTCTTGTGTTTGCCCTGCAAACCCTGAGTTACCCCAAGAGTGACTCATCCAAAATGTAAATCGGTTTCCATTCATCTCGTTCATCTCCAGGACTGACGGAGAAATCTGCACAGTCCTGGAGAGTTAGGCTTAGGCTTGGTGTGAGCTTTACTTTATGCTTATGTAATGTTGAGGATTTGCCTTAGTTTTCTGGAAGCCCGATGGAAAAAGGCTTGTAAAACAGGGTCGGGGTAACAGTCTAAGACAACTCTCAACAAAACACACTCTTCAATTTCCATTCAAAGTTAAAGAATATGTGTGGACTCAAATAGCCTGCTCTCTCTCTTGAAGACTGCCCTGGAAAGCCTGATTTTCCACAAGTGTGACTCATCGAATATAGTTTTATCATTTCGCTTACACTCCTCTTACTCCTTCAGACCTGATGGAGAAATGGGAAGGATGAAAAGCCCTGGAGGGTTTAGTCTTTGGCTTTTTGTTTGTTTCATTTTCAGTTAAGTAACTCTTTGTTTTCTTGTAAAGGTTCCGGAAGTACCATTAGTCAGAACCTTGTTGAAGAGAGACAGAGGAGTGGGGGAGCCGGAGGGATAGGGAAACCTGTGGTGGGAAACGGGAACTTGCGTGGCACAGGTTTCAGAGAAACGCGCTCTCCAGTTTTCATGCACATGCCAAAAATAACTGTTGGAGACGATATCCCATTCTTTCTTGCAGTTTACCCCTGGAAACTCTGAATATCCACACTAGAGGCTCAAGAAAATCGTATCGCTCTTCCCCTTATACTCGTGAATCTCCCTCAGAACTGAAAGAGAATCGGAGAGATTCTAAAGCCCTGTGGATTTACACTTACGTTTAGTGTTAGCTTTAAATTTTATGGTTATGTGGAGGTTAGGGTTATTATCAGGGTACTGGATATGCCATTTGACACAGGCTTGTTTAACAGAAGCAGATAACCTTGTATGAAAACCATGTGAGGTTCAAAGACAAGTTCCAACAAAACTCACTCTGCATTTTCAATTAAAATGAGGAGAGTACCTCTTGGGAGAAACATCCAAGACCTTCTTGAAGTTCCTTCTTGAAGTTTGTCCCACTGAACAGAGGCTTGTCATTTGAGACCGATGAATGCGTGAACATCACATATGGATGAGTTATAGAATGAGTTTCAGAAAATCTCATTCTAAAGTTTTCCTGAAAATTCAAAGAACACCTTTGCTCTCAAATATCCAACTCCTTGAATCTTGCTCTGGATATACGGAATTTTCCTAACACCGTCATGGCAAAATTGGTTCGCTCCTTTCCTTCAAGTGATGAATCTCCCTCCATAACAAAAAGGAGAAACTCAGAGATTGGAAAGACCTGTAGCGTTAGACTTGGGTTATTGTTAGATTTCATTTTTGGCTATGTAATGGTTCGGCTTACTGTCAGGGTGCTGGAAGTGCCGTTTGACACAGGATGGGTAAACAGAGACAGACAAGTCTGTGGTTAAAAATGTGAAAGTCCAGATCATCTTTCCGGAAAACTCACTCTACAATTATGGTGATAATCCGAATAAGAGCGGTTGGCGGATATTTCCAATTCTTTGTTTATGTCTGATCCAAAGACCTGAACTTCCCCAAAAGCGACTCAGCAAAAGCGTTTGGCCATTTTCCTTAATCTCAGGAATCTCCGCAAACGAAGGAAGGGAGATTCACACAGGGTAAAGACAATTCGGATACAGGGACACATGTCAATTTCTACGACAAGTTTCAACAAAGCTCACATTACAATTTGGAGGGAATATGACTGTCTTACCTGTTTTCAAACCTAATTCTCAAGGCAAATAGTTTCTGTCTTAGGCTGACAAACATAATTAATGAACTTACTCGCATTTGACTACCAGCCTTCTTTAATTTCTGGTGTACATATACATATAAAGACTGTGCCTTCCTTAGGTTGTCATTAACTTATGAATGTCGTACCTGGAATCAAACCTACTCCTCCACAAGAATAGGTTCTGTCTAAGGATTACAAACATAATTAATGAACTTACCCATTTTTGCATACCAGCCTGCTTTAATTTCTGGGTTATTTATGTGTATATATATATTTATACTTATATTTATTTATATTTATATTTATTTATATTTATATTTATATGGGGAAAGTCTGTGTCTATCTTAAGCTGTCATTAATTTATGTATGTCTTAACTATCATTAAACCTATTCCTCCAAGCAAATAGGTGGTGAAAAAAGTAATTAATTAACTTACCCATCTTTGACTATATCCTGCTTTAATTTCTGGGATATATATATATTTAAATACAAATATGTGTATATATATTTATATATATATGTGAAAAAACTATGCTTGCCTTAGGTTGTCATGAACTTAAGAATGTCTTAGCCATCATCAAACTTAGTCCTCCAAGCGAATAGGTTCTGTCTTTGGTTGGCAAACAAAATTAATGAACTTACCTGACTTTTACTACCAGCCTTCTTTAATTTCTGGGAGATAAGTGTGTGTGTGTGTGTGTGTATCAAAGAGTGTGCCTTTCTTAGTTTGTCATTAACTTATGAATGTCTTACCTGGAATCAAACCTACTCATCCACAAGAATAGGTTCTGTCTAAGGTTTACAAACATTAATTAATGAACTTATCCATTTTTGACTACCAGCCATCTTAAATTCTGGATTATATGCATATATGTATATGTATAAAAATATATATAAGCAAAGACTGTGCCTCTCTAGGGTTGCCATTAACTTTTGACTATGCTACCCATCATCTAACCTGCTCCTCTAAGCGAATTGTTTCAGCATTAGTTTGACAAATATAATTCATGAACTGACCTGTCTTTGACTTCCAGCCCGCTTTAATTTCTGGGCTTTATATATGTGTGTTTATATATGTATATATGGACATATATATATGGACAAAGACTGTCTGTCTTAGTTTGTCATTAAGTTATGAATGTCTTAGGCAGAATCAAACCTACTCCTCCAAG
This sequence comes from Nesogale talazaci, assembly GCA_004026705.1. NCBI lineage: Eukaryota > Metazoa > Chordata > Mammalia > Afrosoricida > Tenrecidae > Nesogale > Nesogale talazaci. The sequence continues at coordinate 6,255 of PVJH01029515.1, forward strand.
CAAATATGTTCTGTCTTAATTTGGCAAACATAATCAATGAACTTACCAGCCTTTGACCACCAGCTTGCTTTAATTACTGAGATATTTATATTTATATTAAAATTAAAATTAAAATTTATATTTACATATATATTTTTTGAGCAAAGACTGTGCCTGTCTTAGGGTGTTTATCTTATGAATGTCTTACCTGTCATCAAACTTACTTTATCAAGTGAATAGATCCTGTCTTAGGTTGACAAACATAATTAAATAACTTAGCTAGCCCTCCTTGAAAAACAGCCTGCTTTAATTTCTGGCTTTATATATATGTAATCTGTGTATATGTATATATATATGTATATGTATATGAGCAAAGACTGCGCCTGTCTCGGTTGTCATCAAATTATGAAAGTCTTACCCATCATCAAACCTACTTCTCCAAGCTAATAGGATCTGTCTTAAGTTGACATATATAATTAATGAAGTTACCCATCCTTGACTTCCAACCAGATTTAATTTTTGGTTTGTATATATATATATATATATATATGCAAAGACTCTGCATTTTTTAAGTTGTCACTAACTTATGAATGACTTACCCCTCATGAAACCTACTTCTCCAGAGAATAGGTTTTGTCTTAGGTTGACAAATGTAATTAATGAACTTACCCGTCTTTGACTACTAGCCTGCTTTTGTTTCTGGGATATATATATATGTATATATATATATGCACACACACACACACACATACACACACATACACACACAAACACACACACATATATATACAAAGACTGCCTATTCTTATGTTGTCATTATCTTATGAATATTTTACTCATCATCAAACTGACTCCTCCAAGCCGATAGGTTCTGTCTAATGTTGACAAACATAATTACCAGTCTTTGACTTCCAGCCTGCTTTAATTTCTGAGTTTTATATATACATATGAGCAAAGAATGTTCCTCTCTTAGGTTTACATTAACTTATGAATGTCTTACCATCATCAAACATACTGCTCCAAGCGAATGGGTTCTGCCTTAGGTTAACAAACAAAATTTATTAGCTTTCCAGTCTTTGACTACCAGCCTGCTTTAGTTTCTGAGTTTTATGGATATATGTATATGTATGTATATATGTATGTATATATAGGAACAAAGACGGTGCCTGTCTTCGCTTGTCATTAACTTATGCGTGTCTTATACATCATAATGCCTACTCCTCCGATCCAATAGGTTCTGTCTTAGGTTGACAAATATAATTAATGAACTTACCAGGCTTTGAATACCAGCCTGCTTCATATATTTATATTTATATATATTTACATTTATATTTATATAAGACCAAGACTGTGCCTGTCTTAGGTTGTCAGTAACTTATGCATGGCTTACCCATATTCAAACCGTCTTCTCTAAGCGAGTAGGTTCTGTCTTAGGTTGACAGACATAATGAATGAACTTTTCTGCCTTTGACTACAAGGCTGCTTCAATTTCTGGGTTTTACATACATAAAAAGTATACATTTCTATTTCTTTTTCTATTTCTCTTTCTATTTACAATTACACTTACATTTATATTTTATGCAAATGCATATGCACATGCACATGTATGTGCATATATGTCTATGTGTGTATGTGTATATGCATATAAATGTCTATGTGTGTATTGTATGTGTATGTGTATGTGTATGTGTATGATATGTATATGTATATTTATATATGAGCAAAGACTTTGCCTGTCTTAGTTTATAGGCAACTTATGAAAGTCTTACCTGTAATCAAACCTACTCCTCTGAGCCAGTAGGTTCTGTCTTAGGTTGACAAACATAATTAGTAAATTGATCTGCCTTTGACTACTATGCTGTTTTAATTTCTGCATTTTTATATATGTGTGTATATGTATACACATTTATATATATACATACACATGATCAAAGACTGTGGCTGTCTGAAATTTTCATTAATTTGTGAATTTCTTACATGTCATCAAACCTACTCCTCCAAGTGAATAAGTTCTGTCTTAGATTGACAAACATAATTAATGAACTTAGCACTCTTTGACTACCAGGCTGCTTTTATTTCTGGGATACACACACACACACACACACACACACACACACACACACATATATATATGCAAAGACTCTGCCTGTCTTAGGTTTTCAGTAACTCATGAATGTCTTCCCCATCATCAAACCTACTCCTCCAAGCAAATAGGTTCTGTCCTAGATTGACAGTCATATTTAATGAACTTACCAGTCTTTGACTACCAGGCTGCTTTTATTTCTGGGATATATATATATGTGTGTGAGTGTGTGTGTGTGTGTGTGTATATATATATATATACACACACACATATATATATACAAAGACTGTGCCTGTCTTAGGTTGTCAGCAACTCAAGAATGTCTTACGCATCATCAAACCTAATCCTCCCAGAGAATAGGTTCTGTTTAAGGTTAACAAAAAAAATTAAAGGACTTAACCATCTTTGACTACCAGCCTGCTTTAATTTCGGTGTTATACCCATATATAAATATTTACCTATATAAATATGTATATATGAGCAATGAATGTGCCTGCCTTAGGTTTTTATTAACTTTTGAATGGCTTACCTTCATTAAACCTACTCCTACAAGCGACTAGGTTCAATCTTAGGTTGACAAATATAATGAATGATCCTACCATTCTTCGAATATCAAGCTACCTTAATTTCTTGGTCTTTTACATATATTTATGTTTGTATTTACATTTACATTTATATTTATATGCTCATGCATGTGCACATATGTGTATATATGTATGCCTATGGTATATGTACATGAATGTGTGTGCATATATATGTGTATAATCATATTCATATTTATATTTATATATGAGCAAAGACTTTGCCTGTCTTAGTTTGTCAGCAACTTATTACTGTTTTACCCATATTTAAACCTACTCCTCTAAGCAAGTAGGTTCTGTCTTAGGGTGACAAACATTATTAATGAACTTACCATTCTTTGACTTCCAGGCTGCTTTTATTTCTGGCATATATATATATATATATATACACACATATATATATATGCAAAGACTGTGCTTGTCTTAGGTTGTCATTAACTTATGAATGATTACCTTCATTAAACCTACCTCTTCAAGCAACTGTTCTGTCTTAGGTTGACAAACATAATTAGTAAATTGATCTGCCTTTGACTACTATGCTGCATTAATTTCTGGGTTTTTTATATGTGTGCATATATATGTACATTTATATGTATACATATGAGCAAAGACTGTGGCTGTCTGAGATTTTCATTAATTCGTCAATGTCTTACACGTCATCAAACCAACTCCTCCAAGTGAATAAGTTCTCTCTTAGATTGACAAACATAATTAATGAACTTATCAGCCTTTGTCTACCAGGCTGCTTTTATTTCTGGCATATATACATATATATATATATATATATGCAAAGGCTGTGGCTGTCTGAGGTTGTCATTAATTTATGAATGTCCTACACGTGAACAAACCTACCCCTGCAAGTGAATAAGTTCTGTCTTAGATTGACAAACATAATTAATGAAATTACCAGTCTTTGACTACCAGGCTGCTTTTATTTCTGGGATATATATATGCATACACATACATATATATAAAGATATATATTTATGTATGAACAAAGACTGAGCCTGTCTTAGTTTCTCAGAAACTTATGAATGTCTTACTCATATTCAAGCCTACTCCTTTAAGCGAGTAGGTTCTGTCTTAGGTTGACAAACATAATTAAAGAACTTATCTGCCTTTGACTACTAGGCTGCTTTAATTTCTTGGTTATATATATGAATGTATGTATATTTATATATGCAAAGGCTGTGGCTGTCTGAGGTTGTCAATAATTTATGAATGTCCTACACGTCATCAAACCTACACCTCCAAGTGAATAAGTTCTGTCTTAGATTGACAAACATAATTAATGAAATTACCAGTCTGACTACCAGGCTGTTTTAATTTCTGGAATATATACATACATACACACACACAAATATATATTTATGTATGAGCAAAGACTGTGCCTGTCTTAGTTTCTCAGAAACTTATGAATGTCTTACCCATATTTAAACCTACTCCTCTCAGTGAGTAGATTCTGTCTCAGGTTGACAAACATAATTTAAGAACTTATCTGCCTTTGACTACTAGGCTGCTTTAATTTCTTGGTTATATATATATATATATGCAAAGGCTGTGGCTGTCTGAAGTTATCATTAATTTATGAATGTCCCACATGTCATCAAACCTACCCCTCCAAGTGAATAAGTTCTGTCTTAGATTGACAGACATAATTAATGAACTTACCAATCTTTGACTAACAGGGTGCTTTTATTTATGGCATATATGTATGTATGTGTGTATGTATATATATACGATCAAAGACTGTGCCTTTCTTATGTTGTCAGTAACTCATGAATGTCTTTTTTATAATTTCTTGGGGCCTCTTATAGCTACTACAATATTAAGTACATCATTTGTATCAAGCACATTTGCACACATGCTGCCACATAGATTTCCAAACATTTTCCACTTGAGCCCTTAGTACAAGCTCCTCTTTTAGACAAAACAAACAAACAAAACTCCCCTTTCCCCTCTGCCCCCACTTTTTTAATGAATCATTTTAGTGGCGGCCCATACAACTCCCATCACAATCCATAACAACATCAATTGTATGCAGGCCACTTTTGCACACCCATTGCCATCATCACTCTAAAAACATTCTCCCTTCCTCCAGGGCCCCAGTATCAGCTCCCTATATTGCCCTTGCTGGCCCCCTTCCCCTCAACCCTTATTAATTTACAAATTGTTATTTTTTTCATCCTGTACACTGTACAATGTGTCCCAACACTCACTTTCCTGTTGTCTGTGTCCCTGAGAGGAGGCTACGTGTAGATCCCTGAAGTTGGTTCTCACTTTCTATTCCTCCATTGCTCCACCCTTCTGGTATTACCACTCCCATTACTAGTCCTGATAGATCATCTATCCTAAGTTTCCCATCTTTCCGACTTTGCTGTACATCTCCTGGTCTAGCTGGATATAAATGTGTATGTATGTGTGTATGTGTATATATGTGTATATATATATATATACACACACAAAGGCAAAGACTGTGCCTGTCTTAGATTGTCAGTAACTCATGAATGTCTTACCCATCATCAAACCTACTCCTCCAAGCGAATAGGTTCTGTGTAATGTTGACAAACAAAATTAATGAACTTAACCATCTTGACTACCAGGCTGCTTTTATTTCTGGCATGTGTGTGTGTATATGTATGTGTGTGTATATATATATATATGAGCAAAGACTGTGCCTGTCTTAGGTTGTCAGTAACTCGTGAATGTCTTACTCATCATCAAACCTACTCCTCCAAGCTAATAGGTTCTGTGTAAGGTTGACAAACACAATTAATGAACTTAACCATCTTTGACTACCAGGCTGATTTAAGTTCTATGTTATATACACACACACACACACACAAATATATATATGTGTGTGTATATATATGAAATAAGACTGTGCCTGCCTTAAGTTGTCATTAACTTATGAATGGCTTACCTTCATTAAACCTACCTCTTCAAGTGACTATGTTCTGTCTTATGTTGAAAAACTTAATGAATGATCTTACCCTTCTTCGATTATCATGCTGCCTTAATTACTTGGTCTTTTACATATATTTATATATATATATTTATATTTATATTTATATTTATATTTATGTTTATGTTTAGGTTTAGATTTATATGTACATGTGCATGTGCATGTATGTGCATGTATGTGTATATGTATATGTTCACATGTATGTTTATGCGTGTATATATTGTGTATGTATATGAGTGTGTGTGTGTATATGTGTATGAGTATATATATGTGTATGTATATGTATATTATTTATAAATGTGCAGAGGCTGTGCCTGTCTTAGGTTGTCAGTAACTTATAAATGGCTTACCCATATTCCAACCTACTCTTCTAAGCGAGTATTTTCTGTCTTAGGTTGACAAACATAGGTAATAAAATTATCTCCCTTTAACTGATAGGGTGCTTTAATTTCTGAGTTTTTTATATATACATTTATATATATATATATGAGCAAAGAGTGTGGCTGTCTGAGGTTGTCATTAGTTTATGAATGTCTTACACATCATGAAACCTACTCCTCCAAGTGAATAAATTCTGTCTTAGATTGACACACATAATTAAACTACTTACCTGTCTTTGACTACCAGGCTGCTTTTATTTCTGGCATATATATATATATATATGAATGAGTTTGCCTGTTTTAGGTTGTCATTAACTTATGAATGGATTGCCTTCATTGAAAATACTCCTTCAAGCGACTAGGTTCTATCTTAGGTTGACAAATATAATGATTGATCTTACCCTTCTTCGAATATCATGCTGCCTTAATTTCTTGGTCTTTTATATATATATATATATTTATATTTACATGTGTATGCACATGTATGTGTGTATACATGCATATGTATGTGTTTATGAATATATGTATTTGCATATGTGTAAGTGAATGTGTATATATTTATATGCAGATGTGTGTGTAAATGTGTATTTATATTTATATATATATGAGCAAAGACTGTGCCTCTCTTAGGTTGTCAGTAACTCATGAATGTCTTACCCATATTCAAACCTATTCCTCTAAGTGAGTAGGTTCTGTATTAGTTTGACAAACATAATTAATGAACTTATCTGCCTTTGACTAATAGAATGCTTTAATTTCTGGCTTTTATATAAATATATACATATATATATATGAGCAAAGACTGTGGCTGTCTGAGGTTGTCATTAATTTATGAATGTCTTACAGGTCACCAAACCTACTCCTCCAAGTGAATAAGTTCTGTCTTAGATTGACAAACATAATTAATGAAATTACCAGTCTTTGACTACCAGGCTGCTTTTATTTCTGGGATATATGTGTGTGTATATATGTATATATATATATATACACAAAGAATGTGCCTGTCTTAGATTGTCACTAACTCATGAATGTCTTACCCATCATCCAACCTACTTCTCCAAGCGAATAGGTTCTGTGTTAGGTTGACAAACATAATGAATGATCTTATCTGTCTTTGAATATCATAGGGCCTTAATTTCTTGGTCTTTTATATATATTTACATTTACATTTGTATTTATAGCTATATCTATATGTACATGCACATGGACATGCACATATATGTGCATACATGTATATGTGCATGTGTACATTAATGAGTATGTGTATGTGTATGTGTATGAATATTTATATTTATATTTGAGCAAAGACTCTGCCTGTCTTAGTTCTCAGAAACTTATGAATGTCTTACCCATATTCAAACGTACTCCTCTAAGCGAGTAGGTTCTGCCGTAGGTTGACAAACATAATTAATGAATTTATCTGCCTTTTTATACTAGGCTGCTTTGATTTCTGGGTTTTATGTATATATAAATATACGTTTGTATGTATATATATGAGCAAAACTGTGGCTGTCTGAGATTGTCTTACACATCATGAAACCTACTCCTCCAAGTGAATAAATTCTGTGTCAGGTTGACAAAAAAAATTAATGAACTTAACCATCTTTGGCTACCAGTCTGCTTTAAGTTCTGTGTTATGCATATATATACATATATGTATATATACATGTGAGCAAAGTCTGTGCCTGCCTTAGGTTGTCATTGACTTATGAATGCATACCATCATTAAACCTACTCCTTAAAACGACTAGGTTCTGTCTTAGATTGACAAACAAAATGAATAACCTTACCCTTCTTTGAGTATCATGTTGCCTTGATTTCTTGGTCTTTTATATATATGTGTGTGTATGTATATGTATATTTGTATTTAAATTTACATTTCTATTTATATATGAGCAAAGACTGTGTGTGTCTTAGGTTGTCAGTAACTTATGAATGTCTTACCTGTATTCACACCTATTCCGCTAAGCGAGAAGTTTCTGTCTTACTTTGACAAACACAATTAATGAAATTATTTGCCTTTGACTATCAGGCTGCTTTAATTTCTGGGTTGTGTGTATATATATATATATATATATATATATATATATATATATATGATTAAAGAATCTGGCTGTCTGAGCTTATTAATTTATGAATGTCTTACGCGTCATCAAACCTACTCTTCCAAGCGAATAGGTTCTATGTAAGGTTGACAAACAAAATTAAGGAACTTAACTGTCTTTGATTACCAGGGAGCTTTTATTTCTGGCATATACATATATATATAAAGACTGTGTCTGTCTTAGGTTGTCAGTAACTCATGAATGTCTTATTCATCATCCAACTTACTCTTTCAAGCGAATAGGTTCTGTGTAAGGTTGACAAACAAAAATTAATGCACTTAACTGTGTTTGACTACCAGCCTGCTTTAATTTCTGTGTTATACATATATATACACACATATATACATATGTATATGTATATATATGAGCAAAGACTGTGCCTGCCTTAGGTTTTCATTTACTTTTGAATTGCTTACCTTCATGAAATCTACTCCTTCAAGCGACTAGGTTCTGTCTTAGGTTGACAAACATAATGAATGATCTTACTCATCTTCGAATATCATGCTGTCCTTATTTCTTGGTCTTTTATATATATTTATATTTTTATTGTATTTGTATTAGATTTATATATACATGCACATGCACATATAAGTGTATATGTGTATTTTTACATGTATATGTATGTGTGTGAGTGTATGTGTATATGAATGTGTTTGTGTATGTGTGCATGTGTATGTGTTTATATTTGTACATGCATGTGCATATTTTTATTCATACTGCTATTCATATTTATATTTATATTTATATTTATATTTATATTCATATATAAGCAAAGACTGTGGCTGTCTTAAGTTGTCAGTAACTTATGAATGTTTTACCTGTATTCAAACCTACTCTTCTAAGTGAGTAGGTCCTGTTTTAGGTGGACAAACATAATTAATGAACTAATCTGCCTTTGACTACTAGGCTGCTTTAATTTCTGGGTTTTATGTATATATATACATATATGTGTGTGTGTATATTTATATGTATATATATGAGCAAAGCCTGTGGCTGTCTTAGGTTGTCATTAATATATGAATGTCTTACACGTCATCCAACCTACTCCTCCAAGTGAGTAAGTTCTGTCTTAGATTGACAAGCATAATTAATGAAGTTACCAGTCTTTGACTACAAGGCTGCTTTTATTTGTGGCATATATATATATATATATATATATAAAGACTGTGGCTGCCTTAGGTTGTCAGTAACTCATGAATGTCTTACCCATCATCCAACCTACTCCTCCAAGCGAATAGGTTTTGTGTAGGGTTGACAAAATTGATGAACTTAACAATCTTTGACTATCAGCCTGCTTTAAGTTCTGTGTTATACATATATATAAATATTTACACATATATGTATATATATATGAACAAAGACTGTGCCTGTCTTAGGTTGTGAGCAACTCAAGAATATCTTAGGCATCATCAAACCTACTCCTCCCAGCGAATAGGTTCTGTTTAAGGCTGACAAAAAAATGAATGAACTTAACTGTCTTTGATTACCAGCCTGCTTGAATTTCTGTGTTATACATATATACATATATACATATATATTTGTGTATGTATGAGCAAAGACTGCACCTGCCTTAAGTTCTGATTAACTTATGAATGGCTTACCTTAATTAAACATATTCTTTTAAGCGACGAGGTTCAGTCTTAGGTTGACAAACATAATGAATTATTTCACGCATCTTCGAACATCATGCTGCCTTAATTACTTGGTCTTTTATATATATTTATACTTATTCTTATATTCATATTCATACTTACACTTAGATTTACATTTACATTTACATTGATATTGATATTTATTTATATGTTCATGCACATGTACATGTACATGCACTTGTACATGTATGTGTCTATATGTATATGTTTGTGTATATATGCATATGTGTATGTGTATGTGAATGGCTATGTGTTTGTGATTGTTTGTATTTATATATGTACATGCGTGTATTTGTATGTGTTTATGTAAATGTGTGTATATGTACATGACTGTGTATGTATATGTGTACATGTATTATTATACTTATATTTATAATTATATATGAACAATGACTGTGCCTGTCTTAGGTTGTCAGTAACTTATGAATGTCTTACCCATATTGAAACCTACTTCTCCAAGCTAGCAGTTTCTATCTAAGGTTGACAATCATAATTAATGAAATTTTCTGCCTTTGAGTACTAGGCTGTTTTAATTTCTGGATTTTATATATATACACATTTATATATATATGTGAGCAAAGACTGTGACTGTCTTAAGTTGTCAACAATTTATGAATATCTTACACGTCATCAAACCTACTCCTACAAGTGAATAAGTTCTGTCTTAGATTGAGAAACAAAATTAATGAACTTACCAGTCTTTGACTACCAGGCTGCTATTGTTTCTTATATATATATATACACACATATATACACACAAAGACTGTGCCTGTCTTAGGATGTCAGTAACTCATGAATGTCTTACCCATCATCAAACCTACTCCTCCAAGGGAATAGTTTCTGTGGAAGTTTGACAAATAAAATGAATGAACTTAACTGTTTTTGACAAACAGCCTGCTTTAATTTTGGTGTTATACACATAGATAAATATGTACATATATAAATATGTATATAGATACATGAGCAATGACTGTGCCTGCCTTAGGTTTTTATTAACTTATGAATAGCTTGCCTTCATTAAACCTACTCCTTCAAGCTACTAGGTTCTGTCTTAGGTTGACAAACATAATGAATGATCTTACCAGCCTTCAAATATCAAGCTGCCTTAATTCCTTGGTATTTTATATATATTTATATTTGTGTTTATATACATTTATATTTATATGCACATGCACGTGCACATGTATATGTGTATATGTGTATGTGTATATGAATGTTTTTGTATGTGTATGAGTATGCACATGATCATGTGTATGCATATATGTATATGAATAATCATATTTATATTTATATTTATATATCAGCAAAGACTTTACCTGTCTTAGTTTGTCAGCAACTTATGAATGTTTTACGCATATTCAAACCTATTCCACCAAGTAAATAGGTTCTGGTAACATTGACAAACAATTTAATGAACTTAACCATCTTTGACTACTAGCCTGCTTAAATTTCTGTGTTACACACACATATATATAAATATTTACATATATAAATATGTATATACATATGAGCAAACACTGTGCCTGCCTTAGGTTGTCATTAACTTAGGAATGGCTTACCTTCATTAAACCTACTCCTTCAAGTGACTATGTTCTGTATAAGGTTGAAAACATAATTAGTAAATTGATCTGCCTTTGAGTACTATGCTGCTTTAATTTCTGGGTTTATTATATGTCTGCATACATATATATATACACACAATTACATGTATATATGTGAGCAAAGACTGTGGCTGTCTGAGATTTTCATTAATTTTTGAATGTCTTACATGTCATCAAACCAACTTCTCCAAGTTAATAAGTTCTGTCTTAGATTGACAAACATAATCAATGAACTTAGCAGTCTTTGACTACCAGGCTGCTTTAATTTCTGGTATATACATATATATGTGTGTATATATATATATATATGATGAAAGACTGTGCCCATCTTAGGTTGTCAGTAACTCATGAATATCTTACCCATCATGAAACCTACTCCTCCAAGCGAATAGGTTCTGTGTACGGTTGACAAACAACGTTAATGAACTTAACCATCTTTGACTACCAGCTGGCTTTTAGTTCTGTGTTATACATGTATAAATATATTCATTCATATATATATATATTTATATGAGCAAAGGCCACGCATGCCTTAAGTTATCATTAACTTATGAATGGCTTACCTTCATTAAACCAACTGCTTCAAGCGACTAGATTCTGTCTTAGGTTGACAAACATAATGAATGATCTTATCCTTCTTCGAATATAATGCTGCCTTAATTTCTTCATTTTTATATGTATTTATATCTATATCTATATTTATATCTACATCTTTATCTTTATCTATATCTACATCTATATTTATATTTATTCATATCCATATTTTAATACATGTCATATCTATATTCATATCCATATCCATATCCATATCTATATCTATATTTATATCTATATCCATCTATCTATATAGATTTATACTTATATGCACAGGTACATATATGTGCTTGGAGGAGTAGGTTTGATGACATGTAAGACATTCATAAATTAACGACAATCTCAGACAGCGACAGTTTTGCTCATATATATACATATAAATGTATATTTATATATACATAAAGCCCAGAAATTAAAGCAGCCTAGTAGTCAAGGGCAGATAAGTTCATTGATTATGTTTGTCAACCAAATATATATACATATATGTGTGTGTGTAAATATTTATATATATATATATGTATAACATAGAACTTAAACCAGGCTGGTAGTCAAAGACGGTTAAGTTCATTAATTTTTTTTTGTCCACCTTACACAGAAACTATTCACTTGGAGGAGTAGGTTTGATGATGGGTAAGACATTCATAAGTTACTGACAACCTACGACAAGCACAGTCTTTGCTCATATATATATATATATATATATATATACACACACACACACATATACACACATATATGTATATCCCAGAAATAAAAGCTGCCTGGTAGTCAACGACTGTTAGTACATTAAATATGTTTATCAATCTAAGACAGAACTTATTCATTTGGAGGAGTAGGTTTGATGACGTGTAATGCGTTCATAAATTAATGACAACCTCAGGCGGCCAAAGCCTTTGCTCAAAGATATATATAAATGTATATATCTGTATAAATTCCAAAAATTAAAACAGCCTAGTAGTCAAAGGCAGATGATTTCTTTAATTATGTTTGTCAACCTTACACAGAACCTACTCTCTTAGAGGAGTAGGTTTTAATACAGGAAAGACATTCAAAATTTGCTGATAAACTAAGACAGGCAAAGTCTTTGCTCATATATAAATAATATAAATACAAATATGCGTATACATATGCATACACATACATATACACATACATATATACATGTAGACATATGTACACAAATATGTGCATGTGCATATCAGTATAAATATAAATGTAAATGTAAAAATAAATGTAAGTGTAAGAGTAAGTGTAAATGTAAATATATAAATATAAATATAAGGATAAATATAAATATAAGTACAAATACAAATATAACTATAAAAATATACAAAACCCAAGAAATTAAGGCAACATGATATTCGAAGAAAGGTAAGATCACTCATTATGTTTGTTAACCTAAAACAGAAACTAGACGCTTGAAGGAGTAGATTTAATGAAGGTAGGCCATTCGTAAATTAATGACAACCTAAGACAGGCACATCTTTGCTCATATATGTACATATATGTATATATTTGTATATACATATACAGAAATTAAAGCAGGCTGGTAGTTAAAGACGGTTAAGTGCATTAATATTGTTTGTCAAACTTACACAGAACCTACTCACTTGGCGGAGTAGGTTTGATGATCGGTAAGACATTCATGAGTTACTGACAACCTAAGACAGGCACAGTCTTTATATATATATATAAAATAAAAGCAGCCTGGTACTCAAAGACTGGTAAGTTCATTAATCATGTTTGTCAATCTAAGACAGAACTTATTCACTTGGAGGAGTAGGTTTGATGACAGGTGAGACATTCATAAATTAATGACAAGTTCAGAAAGCCACAGTTCTTGCTCAAATATACACATATAAATGAATATTTATATATATACATATATATAAAACCCAGAAATTAAAGCAGCCTAGTAATCAAAGGCAGATAAGTTCATTAATTATGTTTGTCAAACAAAGACAGAACCTACTTGCTTAGCGGAGTAGGTTTGAATAGAGGTAAGCCATTCATAAGTTACTGACAACCCAAGACAGGAACAGTCTTTGCTCATATTTAAATATAAATAAATATAAATATTATAAATATAAATATAAATGTGAATGTGTATATAAATATAAATATGAATACAGATGAAATGTAAATGTAATTAATATAAATATTAATATACATAGACATAGGCATAAAATATAAATATGGATATGATTATGAATATAAATATAAATACACAAAAGAACAGTAAATTAAGGCAGCATTATATGCAAAGATGGGTAAGATCATTCATTATGCTTGTCAACCTACGACAGAACATAGTCGCTTGAAGGAGTAGGTTTAATGAACATAAGCCCTTCATAAGTTAATGACAACCTAAGGCAGGCACAGTCTCTGCTCATATATATATACATATACATATGTATATATTTATATATGTATAACACAGAAATTAAAGCAGGCTGGTATTCAAAGAATGTTAAAATCATTAATGTTGTTTGTGAAACTTACACAGAAACTATTGGCTTGGAGGAGTAGGTTGATGATGGGTAAGACATTCATGAGTTACTGACAACCTAAGACAGGCGCAGTATATATATATATATATATATATATATATATATATATATATCCCATAAATAAAAGCTGCCTGGTAGTCAAAGACTGGTAAGTTCATTAATTATGTTTGTCAATCTCAGACAGAACTTATTCACTTGGAGGAGTAGGTTTGATGATGTGTAACACATTCATAAATTAATGCCAAGCTCAGACAGCCACAGTCTTTTCTCATATGTATACATATAATTGTATATTTATATATACATATATATGAAATGCAGAAATTAAAGCAGCATAGTAGTCAAAGGCAGATAAGTTCATTAATTATGTTTGTCAAACTAAGACAGAACCTACTCACTTAGAGGAGTAGGTTTGAATATGGGTAAGCCATTCATAAGTTAATGTCAACCTAAGGCAGGCGCAGCCTTTGCTATATATATATATTCATATTTATATATGTAAACATTTGTACCTATTTGTAGCACAGGAATTAAAGCAGGTTGGTGGGCAAAGATGGTTAAATTCATTAATTTTGTTTGTCAACGTTACACAGAAGCTATTCACTTGGAGGAATAGGTTTGATGATGGGTAAGACATTCATGAGTTACTGACAACCTAAGATAGGCACAGTCTTTGCTCATATATATACATATATACATATATGTGTGTGCATGTATGTATCCCAGAAAAAAAAGCAGCCTGGTTATTCAAAGACTGGAAAGTTTATTAATTATGTTTGTCAATCTAAGACAGAACCTATTCGCTTAGAGGGGTAGGTTTGAATATGGGTAAGACATTCATAAATTGTTGATAAACTAAGACAGGCAAAGTTTTTGCTTGTATATACATAAGATAAATATACACACATATATATACATACACATACACACACATACACAAACACGTTCATATACACATACACTTACACATATACATATACACATATGTATGCAACCATTTGCATATGCATGTGCGTGTGCATATAAATAAAATTGTAAATGCAAATATACATGTAAATATAAACTTTGCTCATATACATATATATATGAAAACTAAAAGCATCCTGGTAGTCAAAGACTACTAAGTTCATTACTTATTTTTACAGCCACAGTTTTGGCTCATATAAATGTGTATATAAGTGTGTGTATGTGTGTGTGTGTGTATATATATATATATATATATATATATAAAACCCAGAAATTAAAGCAGCCTAGTAGTCAAAGGCAGATAAGTTCATTATGTTTGCCAAACTAACACAGAACCTATTCGCTTAGAAGATAGGTTCGAATATGGGTAAGACATTCATAAGTTACTGACAAACTAAGGCAGGCACCGTCTTTGCTCATATATAAATATACATATGCATATACACATGTACATTTACACATAAACATATACATGTACTCATATGCACATGTAAATAAATATGAATATAGATATAAATAAAATATACTGTCACACATACACATACACATATATACATAATCATAAATATATATATAACATACATGTCCATGTCTATGTGCATGTGCATGTACACATAAATATAAAGATAAATATATAAAGGTAAAGGTAAAGATATATAAAAGACCAAGAAATTAAGGCAGCATGATATTCGAAGACGGGTAAGATCATTCATTATGTTTGTCAACCTAAGAAACTAGTCACTTGAAGGGGTAGGTTTAATGAAGGTATGCCTTTCAAAAATTAAAGTCAACCTAAGGCAGGCACATCTTTGTTCATATATACACATATATGTGTATGTGTGTATATATGTATAACACAGAAATTAAAGCAGGCTTGTAGTCAAAGATAGTTAAGTTCATTAATGTTATTTGTCAACCTTACACAGAACCTATTTGCTTGGAGGAGTCAGTTTGATGATGGGTTAGACATTCATGAGTTACTGACAACCCAAAGCAGGCACAGTCTTTGTGTGTGTGTGTGTATATATATATATATATATATATATATATATATATGTCAGAAATAAAAGCAGCCTAGTAGTCAAAGACTCATAAGTTCAATACTTATGTTTGTAAATCTAAGACAGAACCTAGTTGTTTAGTGGAGTAGGTTTGAATATGGGTAAACCATTCTTAAGTTACTGACAACCTAAGACAGGCACTGTCTTTGTTCATATATAAATATAAATAAATACAAATATACATAAACACATATGCATATATATGCACACATTTATATACACATACACATTCGCACATAAATATATACATAAACACATACACAATCGAAGAGTGGGTTTTGTTGAGAGTTTTCTCTGAAACCTGTGTCATGCAAGTTCACGTTTCTCACCACAGGTTTCCCACTCCCTCTGGGTCTCCAAACTCTCTGCCTCTGTTCAACAAGGCTCTGTCCAATTATACTTCCAGAACTTTACAAGGAACCAAAGGGTTACTGAACCGCAAATGAACGCTTACACTAAGCCGAAGACTATCCCCTCTAGGGCTATTCATTTTCTCCGTTTCTCCTTGAGGTCTGAAGGAGAAAGATGAATGTAAGGGAAACAGCAAAACCATTTTCGCTGAATCATGGTTGTGGAAAATCAGGGTTTCCAGGGCAGTCTTCAAGAGAGAGCAGGCTCTTTGAGCCCAAAGGTATTCTTTAACTTTGAATGGAAATCGAAGAGTGTGTTTTGTTGAGAATTATCTTAGACTGTTACCCTGAGCCTGTTTTACAAGCCTTTTTCCATCGGGCTTCCAGAAAGCTAAGGCAAATCTTCAACATTACATAAGCACAAAGTAAAGCTCACACCAAGCCTAAGCCTAACTCTCCAGGGCTGTCCAGTTTTCTCCTTCAGGCCTGGAGATGCACGAGGTGAACGGAAACCACTTTACATTTTTGCTGAGTCACTCTGGGGGTAGATCAAGGTTTATGGAGCAAACTTATCATGCAAAAGGGAGGTGGATTTAGCCACCAATGGGTATCAGTTGAATTCTCATGACAATTGTAAGGAGGCTTTTGCTGAAGCTTTTCACAGAAGCCCCGTGGGTTTCAGCCCAGAGTCTTCTGTCTCTCTTTCACATGCCTCTGTTCTCCTATGCTTCTAGAAGGCCAAAAAGTAGCCCTCACCGACACGTGATGATTAATAAAAGCCTAACCATGAACTAACCCTAAGCTTAACCCTCTATCCAGGCCTTTCCAGGCCATACATTTCTTGAAGGAGATTGAACAGTGCAAGGAAAAGAGAGAAACTAATTTACGGAATTTACACTTTTGGGCTGCTTCAGGTTGTAAAACAGGGGCAGGGTAATAGTCTAAGACAACTCTCAACAAAACGCACGTTTTGATTTCCATTCAAAATTAAAGAATACCTATGGGCTCAAATAGCCCGCTCTCTCTTGAAGACTGTCCTGGAAGCCCTGATTTTCCACAACCATGACTCAGCGAAAATAGTTTTGCCTCTTCCCTTAAACTCATCTTTCTCCCTCAGACCTGAAGGAGCAATGGAGAAAATGAATAGCCCAGAAGGGTTAGTCTTCAGCAAATCGTCAACATTGTATATATATATATATATATATATATATATATATATATATATATACACACACACACACACATACACACACACATACACATATATACACATATATACATATATATACATATGCAAAGACTGTGCTTGTCTTAGGTTGTCAGTAATTCATGAATGTCTTAGCCATCATCAAGCCTACTCCTCCAAGCGAATAGGTTCTGTATAAGGTTGACAAGCAAAACTAATGAACTTCACCGTCTCTGACTGCCAGCCTGCTTTAATGTCTGTGTTATACATATATATAAATATATACATACAAATATGTGTATATATGAGGAAAAACTGTGACTGCCTTAGGTTGTCTTCAACATATGAATGGCTTACCTTCATTAAATCAACTCCTTCAATCAATTAGGTTCAGTCTTCAGTTTACAAACAGAATGAATGATCTTACCCATCTTTGAATATCATGCTGTCTTAATTTCTTGGTCTTTTATATATGTGTGCATGTATGTGTATGTGTATATGCATATGCATGTTTTTGTTTACATGTACATGCACGTGCACATTCACATGGACATGCACATGTTTGTGTATATGTCTATATGTGTGTGTATGTGTATATGAATGTATAAGTGTATGTTTATGTTTTATGTGCATGTGTTTGTATTTGTGTTCGTGTATGTGTATGTATATGTATATGTATATTTATATATGAGAAAAGACTGAGTCTGTTTAGTTTGTCAGAAACTTATGAATGTCTTACCCATATTCAAACCTACTCCTCTAAACCAGTAGGTTTTGTCTTAAGTTGACAGACATAATTAATGAACTTATCTGCCTTTGACTACTAGGCTGCTTTAATTTCTGGGATATACACACACACACACACATTTATATGGATATATATCAGCAAAGACTGTGGCTGTCTGAGATTGCCATTAATTCATGAATGTCTTACATGTCACCAAACCTACTCCTCCAAGTGAATAAGTTCTTAGGTTGACAAACATAATTAATGAACTTACCAGTCTTTGACTACCAGGCTGCTTTTATTTCTGGAATATATGTGTGTATATATAATCAGCAAAAACTGTGCCTGTCTTAGGTTGTCAGCATCTGATGAATGTCTTCCCCATCATCAAACCTACTCCTCCAAGGAAATAGGTTTTGCGTAAGTTTGACAAACAAAATTGATGAACATAACCCTCTTTGACTACCAGCCTGCTTTAAGTTCTGTGTTATACACATATATAAATATTTACATATATGTGTATATATATAAGCAAAGCCTGCCTTAGGTTGTCATTAACTTATGAATGACTTACTTTCATTAAACCTACTCCTTCAAGCGACTAGGTTCTGTCTTATATTTACCAACTTAATGAATGATCTTACCCTTCTTTGAATATCATGCTGCCTTAATTTCTTGGTCTTTTATATATATTTCTTTTTAGTTATACTTTTTATATTCATATTTATAGTTAGAGTTAGAGTTAAAGTTATAGTTATAGTTATAGTCATAGTTATAGTTATAGTTATATTTACATGCACATGCATTTGTATATATGTGAATATGTATATGTTTGTGTGTATATGTATATAAGTATGTGTATGTGTATGTGAATGTGTATGTGTATATGTGCATCTGTACATATATGTATCTGCAGATGCATATGTATATTTATATT
>PVJH01029516.1:0-25963 GCA_004026705.1 Nesogale talazaci
TCATAGGTAGTCTGTTGGCATGAGTATAGGAAAGTAAATAAATATGTAGCAAAATCATTGTCATTGTTTTGTTTACTTTTGTAGCTTTGCTTGCTCTGTCTTGTGTGTGTGTGTGTGTGTGCGTGTGTGTGTGTGTGTGTGTGTGTTTATTTCTGCAGGTCTGTCTAGGTAAGATAGGTTGGATAAACAATCTGGAGGAGAAAACAACAGGACCGATGTTCTGGGGATCATGGAAGAAGTGGAGGTGGAGGAAAGGAAGTGGTGTTAACCAACCCAGGGACAAGAGAACAACAAGTGATCAAAAATCAGTGGCAAGGAGACTGGAAGAGGCCTGGCAATGTAACCAAGGGCAAGGGAACCAAGAGGAATGACTGAAACCCAAATATAGGCTGAACATGATAGTGATACAAGAGGAATGTAAATGGAAATAGAGGAAAGACTAGGAGGCAAAGGGCACATGCAGAGGTATAAATGAAAGGCATGTACATATGTAAATGTATTTATATATGATGGGGAAATAGATCTATGTACATATATTAGTATAAGTTAGTATTAAGGTAGCAGATAGACATTGAGCCTCCACTCAAGTACTCCCTCAATGCAAGAACATTTTCTTTTATTAAATTGGCATACCATGATACTCATCTTCCCAACATGATTGCTGAAAGCAAATGTGGTTGAGAAAGCTGGTGGTGCCCAGCTCTCAAAAGAGAGAGCAGCTGGGGTCTTAAAGGCTTGAAGTTAAACAAGCAGTCCTCTAGCTCAGAAGCAACAAAGCCCACATGGCTGAAGCACACCAGCCTGCGTGACCACGAGATGTTGAAGGGACCAGGTATCAGGCAACAAAGAGCAAAAAATCATATCATTGTGAAGGAGGGAGAGTGTGGAGTGGGGATCCAAGGCCCATCTGTAGAAAACTGGATATCCCATTACAGGAAGTTGGCAGGGAGGAGACAAGCCAGTCATGGTGCAGTGTAGCAATGATAAAACATACAACTTTCCTCCAGTTTCTAAATGCCTCACACCCCACCCCACCCTCAACCACCACTTTCATGATGCCAATTCTACCTTATGAATCTGGCTAGACCTGAGAATGTACACTGGTACAGATAGGAACTGGAAACATGGGGAATCCAGCAGAGATGATCCCTTCAGGACCAGTGCTGAGATTGGTGATATCTGGAGGGTAGAGGGAAGATGGGGTAGGAAGGGGGAACCAGTTGCAAGGATCAACATAAAACCTTCTCCCTGGGGGTTGGACAATAGAAAAGTGTGTAAAGGGAGACATCGGATGGTGTGAGAAATGAAAAAATGATAATAATTTATAAATTATCAAGGGTTCATGAGAGAGGGGGCAGCACGGAGTGAGGAGGAAAATGAAGCACTTATACAAAGGGCTCAAGTAGAAAGCAAATGTTTTGAGAATGATGAGTGCAACAAATGTACAAATGTGCTTGACCCAATGGATGAATGTATGGATTGTGATGAGTTGTACAAGCCCCCAATAAAATGATTTTGAAAAAAAAAAGTAATGGAGTTCCAAGACTTTATTTCTAACTGCCCTTCTGTGTATTAGGAACAGCAATATTTAAGGACATTTTAGCTATTATATGAGATGAACACAAGAAAGTCTGTCTTCTCAAGAGAGGGGGAAGCTCAGTATTACTTGACTATATATGTTCCATCCTGATAATCTGTCAACTGTCTTTCATTCAGGAATTCCTTCCTCTTGTGTTCTGGTCTCCATAGACATTTTCCCAAATCTGTCTGGTGTTCACTGTAGTTCATAAGCATTCTTCCAATGTTTGCTCCTTTTAGAACTTTCAGTTGCCCCACTAATGGAAAGCTGCTGTGTGAAGACCTTCACTCAAACAAGAGCTTCCAGATTTGACCAATTTCTACAAAAAGCATATTTATTTTTCAATTTATTATTGATAAATAATTTGTCAATATTTTTCACAATTCCACTCACTGTTCCTTAATTTACAGTGGAAACAGATGAAAGATGTACTGTCTGTCTAGAAAATGCATCTTGTATCATAGAACCGTGACAATCAGACATCCAACTGCCTTCTTAGTTGATGGTGCTAGCTTGCCTTATTTCTTTGGTTCTCAACTTAAGAGTACAAGAGGCCACTTATAAAGGAATCTGAATTGTCAAATTTTTCACATCAGATGCTGAGGATGGAAAACAAAATCTTGCTTATTGTGTGAGAACTTGTTGGACCCACACTGGTTTAGTCTGGAAATGAAAGGGTGGTTTAAGCTGATTTCATGCCAAGCTTTAATGAAATTTCTATGTAGCTGTTTTTATCATGTGCTTCTTAATCCACCTCCCCAAGTATGGTTATTTTTCAGTGAGTTCAAAACAAAAAATGTGCTGCAGGAGAATAGTGAAGAATTTCTTTATTTTCATTGAGAGCCATAACCTAAAGAGCAAAGCTTTAATAGGGTCTCAGCTTGACTTTTGCCATGTTTGCATACAAAATAGATAAGCCAGGCTTTGTTTTGCAAGATGTTAATTGATTTTGTCCACCATGCTGTATAATGAGCCAATTCCCTGAAAGTATAGCCACTGAAAAATACATATATCTGATCCAATTACTGTATAAGTCAAATGCTTCCCTTCCACCTCCATTAAAAGAAAAATGGTCGACAGTGCATGCATTTCTGAGACTGACAGCTGAGGCTGCATAGGCACAGCTTTGCTGTCAGTTGGTATTTCAGAAATGGCTTTATTGTTGCCAAAATTAAAAAACAAATTAGAGTACTACCAGTACTCAAAAGTCTAAATATGGTGAACAATGCTAACCTGATTTAAAAGCATTTAATGAGGAAAAGAAACAGAGGTGGGGAGAGGGGAGGGACATGTTTGCAATTTCTCAGATATCTGCTTTTGACCTAAACTAGGTTACTGTCCAGATTAACAATAGCATTTCCAAGGCTAAGGAATGTCAGAATCATTTTTGTTTATCTTTCCACAAAGTCAAAGAGTTTTCTTCCATCAGGTGATGCTCTTGGAATCTTAGTGGTGAAGCGGAATCTGTCTGTTTTCCTTCAAGTTTCAAGGAGGTAGCTTCTGGGTGGGACTTGGGTTATTTGTTCAAGATTACTGATACAGAGACTGAACTAGATGCCTGCAAAGGTTGGCCCAACACTGAAATAATGGGTAAGGAGAATGTCCTTGCAGAGGAGGTCAGGACGAGAGCCTATATGGTCCTTGGTCCTCAGCAACAAAAGCAGAGGTCTAAGGAGGGCAGGGCACTCTTCAGTGATGCCACCTTATGTTTATAATGAAAACCTTTTAGGAAGGAACTAAGCAAAGACAATTCCATTTTGATTGTCTATTGCCCTATCTTTCTAAGAAATTTGGGGAAGCTTAAAGCCTAGCCTCTGGTTTCACAAAATCTTTATCTCCAGAATATCCTTTTGTATACTCTGGAATATGTTGTAATAATATTTTATGTACTCTGGAATATTTTGTAATAAGGTGAGTTCAGAGTAGAAAATGTTGGGTAAGTCTGATGGTTAAGGTTTTAAACATCACTGTTTTTTTTTGTTTTTGTTTTTTTAACATCAGTTTTCGTACCTCTAAAGAAAGCAGTGTTGGCTTAAGTGGTTGAGTGTGGGACTGTGGCCCGTGGGCTTGGCAGTTCAAATCCAGCGGTGGCTCTCAGGAGCAACGCTGGGTAGCTCCCATGACCACCAGAGGGCAGGATAACCCCCTCCCCAAAAAACCCCAGGAACCAGTGTTACACAGGTCTGATTTCTTTCATTACACACGTCTGATTTCTTTCATTGGGGCCATCTTGCTTAAGACATGAAAGCTTCATTTCACATAAACAATAGACCTTTTCCCACTATTCACTATAGTTCTGGACAAAAATATGATAAAAGGATCCAAGTGCATATTCATGATTATAACCCACAAAAGTCGTTGTGAAACAATTATGTCAGCATAGATCTCATGGTCAACAGGGTTCCCAGGCACCAGAGCAAAGGTTTCTGTGCATTAAAAAAAAAAAAAAAAGACAACAAGACAACATAGCATATATTCCCATTGAGATGTGAATCTAGTTACTGGGATTGCTTCTAATCAATGTCTTAAAAAATAAAACAAACTAGAGAAAGAGAAGATTCCTAGTATCCAGCCAATTATCAGGGATCCCTAGATTGGCATGTTGTTTAAGATCCCTGTTTCATTCTTCCTGAACGTGAACACTCCAAGAGCTTTTCTTCTTTTTTTCTCCTCCTAACTGCAAACCTATTAATGTTGGCAGCCATAAAATAAATGCAGCTACAACCATTCCCCACAAATGAATCAGTCAGCTTGGACTAAAATATACCCTTTCCGCATCACTAAAGGGCTCTTCCAGGTCAGCTTTTAAGTGTTCTGGTTACACTCTGTGATGCTCATTTTCCTTTTAGCATTGAACTTGATTTGTGAAGTGGGGAGAAGGAGTGCTGTTGACTGCTAGATTCCCATCATTAACGTTCCATTTTATTGCCTTAAATCTCGCTCTTTACGCACATTATAAATGTTTTAAGTCAACCCAATGCTGGTAAAAGCGCTGGGTTGGCATGCTGAAGGTGGCATTTTGCTCTCATCTGGGGCAGCTCCTACTGCAGGATGATTAGCAGCTTTCTGCCTCTCTCATTGAGTAGAGTGGGTTCATCAAAAGGAAGCTCCAAGTAATGTGAAATTAGAAAAATTATTAAATTAAACATAGTGTAAGTGCATTACCAAGGTCAAAGGTCTAGACACTGTGGAAAAGGAAATAGCAATGAATACAGTTTGCAGAAATGTATTAGACCTAGTCTTGGGCCACTTCTTTGACATTTCCAGTATTTTGGGCAACATACAAAGAAGTCATCTTCCCTCCCCCTGCCCATCCCCCCATAAAAAATACCACAATTGTGAGTCATTTGATTCTGAATCATAGCAGACCCGTGTGTTTCAGAGTAGAACTATGCCTCATAGGGTTTTCAGTGGGTATAATCTTTCAGAAGTACGGTTGTCAATACTATCTTTCAAGAGATTTTTGTGTAGACAAGGACTATCAACTCGTGGGTTGGTTGGTGATGTCAGTTACTGTTGGATCAATCTCAACTCTGAGTGGTCTTATGTGCATTGGAATAAAATCATGCTCCCATAGGTTTATAATGGGTATGATCTTTCAGAAGTAAATGTCATTACTATCTTCCAAGATTTCTCTCTGCAGATTTTAACTACATATCTTTTGGTTAGTAAACCAGTTACTATGGAGTCAACTTTGACATAGGGTGGCCTTCAGTGTATCAGAATAAGACCGTGCTTCATAGGGTTTTCAATACTTCTGATGTTTTGGAAACAGGTCACCATGTTTGGCTCTGATGCACCACTGGGTGGATTGGCACTGTCAACCTTTCAGTTAACTGATGGGTGCTATCCAGAGGAAAGGTATTTATTTATGCATTTAGAAGGAGATGAATGGGGCTTTCTGCTCCCAACCAGAGATGCAGGTTCACAAAGCTACCCTACTCTTTGTTGCAGGTCACATCAACTAGTTGGCAGTCAGATTTTTGAGTGACCGTGAAAGCACTGATTTCATCTAGACCTGAAGAACTTGCTCACAATTATTAATATTGAGGAGGATATTAATCCCATGATAAATATATCTATTCACCGAATCTAACCAACATCAACTATTTATCAGGTATCAGGTGTCAGACACAGGATTTGGCATTGATATACACAGACATAGAGGCCACTTTTATGGAGTTTAGGATCTAATGGGGAAGAATGGTCCTAAAGAAGGAGGGGTACAAATGTCTGTTTTGTTTTTAATCCATGAGGCCTTCTGTAAGGGGAACTGGTGCTGGTAGATGTAGTCAGACTTGAAGGGGCAGTGCCCCTTCCCTTGCCAGAAGAAGCGGCTTCAGATCTGGCTCATGCAAGCTTCAAAGTTCTGGATGACTGGCGCCTTCTTGGGGCCCTTGCTGACCCAGATTTTGTTGAGGATGATTGTAGCTGGAGTGGATGCGGTGCTGGGGGCAGGACTTGATGACATATAGTGAGCAGGGCAGGAAACAGCAATCAGCCATGCATACTGGATTCTTGCCAAAGCAAAACATGATGTGAGCTCTACAAGGTCCTGGGGGCAGATAGCCCAAAAGAAACACCTATAAGAAGGGAAGTTAAGGGGCTGCGTACTGGTAGTGTTGTGGTTGTGTGCGGGACTGCGGCCCACAGGGTTGGTGGTTCAGATCCAGCAGCAGCTTTCCAGGAGCAAGGCTGGGCTTCCTACTCCCACCAGGGCAATGATGCCCACCTCCCAAAAAAGAAAGGAAATTAAAACTACTCAACATTATTAAGTAACTATTTAAAACCAAACAAAATAATATTAGAAATGGCACAAAAGTTACACAACTAATTACTTAATAAGCAATAATGGGTGTAGCTGTTTTAAGATTTGATAGGGATAGTATCCAGTTAGGGTGTTGGTGGTGGTGTTGGGGTTGGTGGTGGTGCTGATGGTGGTGGTGGTGGTGGTGACATGTAGCACCTAGAGACTAATGCATTTAGAGACTAATGCACAAAAAAGAAGACAAAATAAAAACAAAACAGTGGCTAGAAAACAGTCTCCCAAGGAAAATAGACTGGTGTGAGGAAAAATACACACAAACACATAAGAGGGTAAGTTGAAAAGTATTGCTACTAATATTCTCGTCCATGCATACACAGGGTGCATTCCAAACCAATTGTGTTTAAATGTGTCTGAAATTGGTGAAGGGCTGCAGATAAATTCTTCCTGAATTTGCTTAATCTTGTTAAAGTGTCTTAATGATAATAAAGAACATTCCCTTGTGGCAGAGGCATAAGGGTGGCACATTTTCAAGGACTTTCGATATTTTTTAAAAATATCATTTAATTGGTTTATCTTATCATAAACCATCCATCCATCCATTGTGTCAAACACATGCTGTTGTACATTCAATTTTTAACAAAACTCAAATGGACTTGTTCTCAGATCATTGAAATTTTGCAGCACATTTTAGGAATGCTGTCTTAGTTTTTAGATGTGTGGTACAGTATAATTACTTAATATGATACTTGTAGCCATAGTCTTCCATCTTCTGATGTATTATAAATCCACCCTTTTTGCATGTAGCTATCGTCCTATTTTGGAGTGAGTTCTCTGTTATATTAATGAAGCAAGGTTAGAGCATCACCGATCTTAGTTTCCTTGGCCATGTGGCCTTCATCCAATATATAGAAATACTCTGGCAAAACACTATAATTAACATATTCATTAGCACACCATCTTTGGGATAATTTAAAATAACAACAGTAATTTTAGTATAAGATAAAGTAAAAGAAAAAAATACTTATTGGCAACAATCCAGGGATGCATTTATTACTTATTTCCATATGTTGCTGATGGGAGTAGCAATTGCTATAGTTTCTTTGTAGGAAATTTGGAAAAACTGAAGCCTTTCAACTGAGAATTACCCCAAACAATTCCACTTTATGGTTTTGGTCCTAAAGAAATATTCATCAAAATAGACAAAGATTTAGTGACAAGGATGCTTATATTTTAATTTCTCACAGATATATGAAGCATATCCATTATTTGATAATTGTGAATTGATTAGATAAAAATACACTTACATGGTGTGGCGCTCATGTTCTTGATGTCAATTTCATGCTTGGGAGTGTAGGGGTGGAGGCTAGTCTGTCACTCTGGAGATAGCCAATGAGGCCTCTGTGTGGGTATGTGGGCATGGCTTTCTCTTGAGAATTCTGGGAAGTCTCTTGGTATTTCCCAATTGGAGAAGAGAGACTTGATTGAATCTCTGAGATGATGAACTACTGACAAGACTAGATGACAACATGCTGATCGATCCTGGTCCTTGGAGAATGGAGGAACCAGATAAGAGACCACATGGGTTTGCCCTGATGAAGCCAAGCCTGTGGGGCCGAAGAAGCCAAGTGGAGACTCCTGCTGGTGCTGAGATGCTCCTACTGTCACAAGACACACAAGACTGCATCCACTCACCTGTGATTGTCCTGGTGTCATTGCATGAGCTTCATAAGTTGGAAAGAGACTTTATAGACTGGTATCAGACATATGGGTTAATATCAGACTTATTACTTTGGACTGGACTGGGATGGGATGCTTCCTTAGTGTTCCATTCCTCTTGTATATAAGCCTTTACCTTATATTCATATGTGTATTTATGAATTTGTTTCTCTAGTCTACCCAGACTAACACACATGACTAGCAAAGACTTTGTTTCCTAGTTTGGCTTGGTAATGGTCCTGGTATGAGAAATATATTGTTGGTATGTATCTCGCCACCCTGTGCACAAGCGAAGGAATCCCTGCTTGTTCTGTGCCATCGTCTTCCTTGATTCAATGTTTGAACCCATTGTTGCAGCCACAGTCGATCCACCTCCTTGAAAGATAAGAACAGTAAACTAAGCCTTCAGATATCTAAAATATGCATCATGCTATTCAGTGTCATATTGCAGGAGGGTATTTATTTTCATAACATTATAGGCTAAGATTTCATTATATAGGGAAGTGTTCATAAAATAGGAACTTTTAAAGTATAGCCAATTATAAAAGATCCCATTGAGTTATATCTCTGTATGAGTACGTCTGTACAGAAATAAAGAAAATAAATCATGCTGCTTCTGGAAGAAAACAATAAATTAAGGAAGAAATGGTGCAAAAGGAAGAGTCTTGCCTGTCTGAGGGACTTGGGGCTGGAGCGGGAGTCCAAGGCAATTTCCTAGGAGTTTTCAGCAGAGCCTGTGGGGCTAGTGGGTGAAGCTCATGAGCTCATTGGGGGTTTGGGAGTGGGGCGTGAAGCCAGGAACAAGGAATGTCTCCTCATCACTAAGTCCGGCCTTCTGATCAAGATACAAGAAGATCAAATCCCTGGAGGAAAGCTGTCTGTTCACCCTGCCCATCAAGAAGTCTGAGATCATTATGTCTTCCTGGGCCTGTCCCTCAAGGACAAAGTTCTGGAGACCATGCCTGTGCAGAAGCAGACCAGTGGACCAGGTTCCTTTGTCATCATGAGTCACAACACACATTGGTCTGTGTATCAAGTGGCCCAAGGAAGTAGCCACCCCTGTCTATGGGGTCCTCATCCTGGCCTCGCTCTCCATTGTCTCTGTGTGGTGAGGCAAAAGAGGAACAAGATTGCAAGCCCTGCCTGACTCCGCGCTGGTGTGTCTCATCCCAGTGTCCAGGACTACTGGCATTGTCTTAGGCCCTAAGCCCAAAAAACTACTCATGAAGACCAGTATTGACGAGTTGTGCATCTTGGCCAGGGGCTGCACGACTGCCCTGATCAGCCTCACCAAGGCCATGTTGATGCTATCTCCAAGACCTACCTATCTGAACCCCTGACGTCTGGAAAGATACCATCTTCACTGAATCCCTTACCATGAATTCACTGACCATCTTGTAAAGATACAGACCAGAGTCTCGGTGGAGAGGGCCCAATCTCCAGCTGCGGTCACCACTGAGATGATTTTTATACAACCCGAGGAGCTCCTGGTGGCACAATGGTTAAATGTTCAACCACTAATGGAAAGGTTAGCAGTTCTATGCCACCAATTGCTGCGTTGGAGAAAAGACCTGGTATCAACCTCTGTAGGAAGCATTCCTTTGGAGACCCTGCAGGTCAGTTCGACTTGACCATATAAGGTTACAAAGAGCAGGATCAGCTCAATGACACAAGCCAACAAGAGAGTTAAGTTTGAACAGTGTAAAGGGGGATTGCAGGCAACTTTGATTCCTTTCTTTATAGTAAACCTGGGCAGACTTTCTCATACATCAACAACAAAATATAGTGTTTAAAACAAACTTTATTTTAAAAACTAGAAAATGATTAATCAAACAATGATTAAATAAAGATGATCGCATAAGATGCAAATCACAATAGAGTCATAGGCATTCTGTTGTTTCTTAGTGCATGTAGATATTCTGTAGTCTATTAAGTATGCTAAAGTATTGTCAAAAAATTAGAAACATTGTGAAAATGACCAAATGCAATGTGAGAAATACAGTATAACAAAGCACAATCAAATGCAATACACTAATAGAGTTCCCTAAACATGGTAAAATTCTTGCATTACAGCTTCAGTGATTGGTGGGTAAATTTTAATAATAGTTGGATTAATTGGGTCTCATTGGAGATGACTAGAGATTATCCTATTACCCATAGCATTTTACTTCAAGATGGATCTTTCAATGTCCTTTTTGACCCTGGATATGATGCCATTGTTCTTGAATCTTTCATTCTCAGCATAGTAAAATATGATTTTATGATTCAACATGGCCAACCAGTCTATCTCAGCTAATACCAAGAATATCACTATTTATGCATTCCATTTCCTTTTTATAATTTCCAATTTTCCTAGAATAGTTGGTATAGTCCAAGTTCCGATTACAAATTAATGACTGTATCTGTTTCTTCTTATTTTGACTTCTGCTCCATCAGCAAAGGTCTGTCAGCTTATCATGCTGTGGTAGCTTGTGTGTTGCTATGATGCTGGAAGTGATGTTGCTGGGATTGGAAATACCAGCAGGGTCACGCAAAGTGAACAGGGTTCAGCAGAACTTCCAGAATAAGAACAGACTCTGAAGATAGTATAGGCTGTTCCCTTTGGAGGAATTAGCTATTGAAAATCTTGTGGATGCTAGCAAAACATTGTCAGTTACTGAGAGTCTAATGAATAGAAGCAAAACACTGTCAGAGAGGGTGTCAGAAAATGAAGCTCTCAGGCCAGAAGGCACTCAAAATAGGAGGAACTGCCTGCTCAGTATAGAGTCCACCATAATGACATGGATTACTTGATAATATATATTGATACATATTTAAAAGACTATGATTAATAGGCTGATGGGAACCATAACTAGAATTTGTACTATAACCTAAATATACAAAAGAAACAATATTTTTTGGCAAAAAGTAAATGTTGTACAGTGCAGATTTGTGCATTTTATAGTAAACAGGCCTTAGTTTACTATAATCTCACACTCATTCCTTGAAAGCATAGTCTTCTAAACACAATATTTCACTTGTTTGATCCTTGAATGTCTCTTCAATAGCTGAGAATGGGCTCATGGGTAAGCGGCTAACTCAATACGTCTACTAGATGACCAAAGCCACATGTGAGAAAGGAGAGAATACGGTTATGTTATGTGCTTAACTCAGTGTTAAAAAAAATGTGTCCTACCAGAGATGGCAATTTACCAAGACTGAGGATGTAGTAAAATGAACTTTAAAGCTCCATAAAATTCAAAAAATATAAATTCGATTAGCCTTTATGGAGTCTATTTCTCTGAAATTTCATTGCTAAATATTTGTGAGAAAGCATGCAGTGTGGAATGCAGTTTATAGAGAGAACTTTGATGGGAAATTTTGTGTGTGTTCATCCTCCTGATGCTTTAGTCCACTGAGAATTATTAATAACATTAAGAATCATCATTAACTGCACACCAAGTGAAGCTGAAGACAACCAAGCGGGTCTCAGTGAGATGCTTTTTGAACCAAGAGAACTGCACAGCATCATTTTGTTTGGCTTCTAGTCATGTGTACTCACTCTGTAAATCACTGCCCTCTAGTTAGGGCTGATTCATAATGACCTGATAGAATAGAACTGCCCCTGAGTTTCTAAACTCCAGCTCTATATTGGAATAGAAAGCCTCATTTTTCTCCCTTGGAGCAGGAGCTAGTGGTTTTGAACTGTTTACCTTGTGGATTCCAGGTCAACATATAACCACTGTGCCACCCAGTCTCATATTCACGCTATAGTGTGTCCTATTCTCTTTGGATGCTGGATTCTCCAGTGTCTTTTCTGAAGGTGGAGAAGAGTCATGAATAATAGACATGCTTTATGAAATGGTATGTTTTGAAGGTCTATCACCTGGAATCATTAGTATCTCTAACTATGATGAAAAAGATGGCACATGCACAAACACACACACTACTATCCCAATTCTTCCCTGTAAGAGTATGCCCAGAATTTTTATTCTATATCCTGGAAAGCTGGTGTTGGAGAATAGAAATATCAAAATAATCATATGTAAATAGAGAGTTCTAATAAAAAAACTCACAAAAGAATGCCCCCTAGTGTTAAAAGGGGTTATTTCTTATGAAGTTATTTTACCTAAGTTAAATTTTCATAAATGTGAGTTATATTCTCCAGTATAAGTGTGTAGACATGCAGGTACCAATGAATCCTGGGAACATAGGCAGTACAGCTTTCTCTCTCTCTCTCTCTCTCTCTCTCTCTCTCTCTCTCTCTCTCTCTCCCTTTCTGTTTGTTTTCCCTACTTCTCATAGTTGAATGCAAAGACAAAGAAGTTCTTTAATTTTTCTTCTTCTTCTTCATTTTATAATAGTTTTATTGACACATCTTTCATATTGTGTTATATCCATTGACATGCAATTCTCTTATTCAGTCTGATCGGGTGGGGTGCTATAATCATCAATGCTATCAGTTTCCTCTTTCCTATTATTTTTGAATGGACTGTCAAAAATTTACTGTAGTTGTAATTGAAGAAAAAAACTGACAGATGAGACCAAGTGTGAAACCATGGAAGGAGAAATAGGATCGCCACCTTCTTCTGTACAGCATCAACAGGATAATTCTATATGCAAAGACTGCTCTTAGAAGATCAAACACCAAGCAATTAATTGTATACATATTCTTTGGAATGAATGGGGAATATATAAACCGCAAGCTGGTGTGCTAAATATAGAATGACTCTAGATTTTGTCCCTTCACAAATCCTTAAAGAATACTTTTCCTTTATTTTATTTTTTTTCTGTCTCTGGGTTCCATTTTCTTTAATTTCCCAGTAGAAGGGGACACTATTCTAATATTTGCACCAAGAATGTAACTAGATAAGGATTCAACCCTCCAGTTAGTTGCAGTTGTGTTTAAAAACACAGCTTAATTGGTTATATTTGCCTCCTTCTCAGTCCTCTTTGAAGTGGGAAAGTCCCTTTGCACTGGTTTATCCAATTTTAAGCTCATCTCTTAATTTGTGAGCTTTGTAGAAGCCAAGGGCATGATTGTCCCTTATGATTGCTAAGAAGTCCCAATATCTTATCCACTGGAACATTTTCCCAGTAGAGTCAGTTGCATTGGATCTAACCTTCAACTAAAACATTGGGGCCTCTTTCACCAAATTCCCTTTGCAAAATTAACTTAAGTCTGCTTGAAAGAGAAAGGATAAATTTACAAAGATGAGACCTTGAATGACAACCATCACACTCACAAATACTACACTAGACATTGAAGTATAACCTACTGTATCCAGGTAGGAAAAGAGTGAGTGATGGAATTGATGTGAGATGTCTAGTGTACACTAATTTTATAATTCATACTTTTGGGAAAAGTAAAACATTGATAGCTATTTGAAGAAAATGTTACATTGAGGTTTGACAAATGCCAATTAGATCAGAGAAAAAGCAATACAATAAAGGATGAAGAAAATTTAACTCTTCATACTTTGATGTGAGATTGATTCATGCCATTTCTAGTCCAATGCTTTCCTTGAGTATAAGTAACTATATGCATTTACCCTATATTTTTGATTTAATGGTCATTTGTTGAAACTCTGTCACCAAACTTACTAAAATTCAGAGATATTGGACAATAAACTTGAAAGGAGCTTGAATATGCAGGGTAGAAATTGTGCTCATCATTCCTCCACGTGTAACTTGATATTTCCCAAGCTCCCTTACCATTATGTTTGAAACAAAGGCCAATCAATGTATTATCATCAGGAATACAATTTGTCACAGTCTGAAGCAGTTTAGTGTCATCGCCATTTTTCATCTATGTCCCTTGACTTCTGCCAACTCTTTTCTGCCCTGTGGAAGTCCTGATTCGGGAGGTTCTGCCAAAGACAGGGGGTCTCATGTTAGCACATACAGGAG
Organism: Nesogale talazaci; assembly: GCA_004026705.1. Lineage (NCBI taxonomy): Eukaryota > Metazoa > Chordata > Mammalia > Afrosoricida > Tenrecidae > Nesogale > Nesogale talazaci. Next base: position 13,953 of record PVJH01029516.1, read on the forward strand.
TAAGAAATAAACTCATGTATGTGAGCAGGGTGGAGAAGGAGATGTTTGGGTCTGTGTGTTAAGCTATGGAGATTTAATTTGTTACTGTAGCATAGTATTGCCTACCCAGTTATCACAATTTAACAAAGTTTCTACTATTTAAAAAAGTTAATTGTATAAATAGGTTATTAATTTTAATATTTCCAAACTGTAAGACACAAAGAAACTGTACTAATCTGAGAGGAAAATGAACATTATCATTGCAGTTCTGTTTCTTAAATTTCTCATACTACATGCCTTGGGCCTTCATGAGGGCCTCCAAGACCAGAGCTTCCCAAGACATCAACAAGAAAATTAGTGTGCACATAATATGTGTATCCTCAAGCTCAGGTGACTTGGTGAGAGGGGAGGCTGTAGAAAAGCTCTTATTTGGATAAGAAAAACTGCTGACTGCAATGTGCTATGCAAATGTTATTTGGTATGCTTGTCCCGATGGGAAAACAATGGAGGAGCATCATGAGTGTAGGGTCTTTAGGTGCCCCGATGTGACCACCCCTACACTCCAGTTCTTCTTTCTTCATTTCTCCACTCTCCTCCATGTTGTTATCTAAATGTGCTCCTGTTTCCACAGATATTTAGGAAGGGCATGATAATGTGATCAACTGTGGAACTGAAGACCTTAATAAATGCATATGAACGGGAGGCCTTTCAATATACAGTATTATGTCTTTGGGGAACTCTATGTTTGGTGGTAGGAGGAGAGTCTGCTAGCAATCTTCAAAATCTTCCATTTTATTAGAAACCCATTCTGTTCTTGAATTGGAAGAAAGAAAACGTAAAACCCAATTCTCCTTAAGAATGACTTGCCTCAATTAGTCAAATCTTTTGTCCATCACAAGAACCTGACAGCCCTGATCAGGATTGCCATTGACATTCCTGAATAGAAATGGAGGAGAAGAATCAACTAGGAAAAAATTCCAAGTCTTAAAAGAGATCCAACTTACACTAGTTTGATAAAATATGGCTCTTATCTACCCTTCAAACTTGGAACAGAGCCCATCTCCTTGGATCAACTTTCAGCAAAACAATGTTGTTAGGGGCCATTGACTCAGCTCCAGCACACAGCAGTCCTTTGTTTAACAGAACAAATCACTGCCTAATTCTATGCCACCCTCACACATGTTCTTATGCCTGAGCCCATTGTGGCAGTCATCATGTCAATTCATCTTGTGGAGAGTCTTCCTCTTTTTCATGGCCCTCTTATGTTACCAAGCATGATGGCCTTCTCCAGGGACTGGTCTCTCTTGACAATGTGTCCAAAGTAGATAAGACGAAGTTTCGCCATCCATGCTTCTAAAGAGCATTCTGACTGTACTTCTTTCAAGACAGCATTGTTTTGGTTCTTTTGGCAGTTCATGATCTGATTCAAATGCATAGATTCTTCTGAATCTTCATTATTCAAAGTCCTGTTTTCAAATGCATATAAGGTGATTGAAAATATCAGACACACACACATACACACACACACAAAAATATCAGACACATCTTAGTCCTCAAAGTAAACTCCCTGCTTTTCAATCCCCTAAAAAGAGGTTTTGTGCAGCACATTTAACCAATGGGATATGCCTTTGTATGAACATTGCTTGTGGAGCCAAGAGAGATGGAATCCTTGACTTCAATATTCCATCCATTTAGGATGATGCTACCTATTGGTTAAGTTGTGAGGACTTTGTATCCTTTGCACTGAAGCTGCTGTCCTGACTCTTCATCAATAAGTGCTTCAAGTTCTCATGTTCAGCAAGCAAGATTGTGTCATCTATATATTGCAGGTTGTTAACAGCTTTCCTCTTCCAGGGAGTGGGAAGAATGTTATTTTATTAAGGGGACAGCAGCTGGTGTCACAAAACAGCACATGTGCCAATGATTGAGTGAGGAACTAATATATGCTGTAAACTTAATCAAAACTAATGAAAAATCAGGTCATAATATTAGTTAAAATCCTTATATAATTATTATATATCATGCATGCAACTTTGTGGATTATAATATACATCTGAACCAATAAGCATTACAATAAATGAGAAAAGATTAAAATTGTGAAGTATTTAATTTAACTTGGATCCACAATCAATGCCCAAAAAAGTGGCTATAACAACATATTACCTTGGGAAAATCTGCTGCAAAATGTCAATTTGAAGAATTATAAAGCAAAGATGTTACTATCAGAACTCAGGTATGCATGACCCAAGCTGTAGTATTTTTATTCACGTCTTATGCATGTGGATGCTGAATAATGACTAAGGAAAACTAGAGAAGAATTGATGTCATTGAGGTATAGTGTTGGTGAAAATATTAACTGTGCCATGGAATGTGGTGGCTCAGTGACTTAGTCATTGTACTGGTAACCTTAAGATATGTTCAAATTTACCAGTTGCTCAGAGGGGAAAAGGTGAGACTGAGCTCACAAAGATATATAATGTCAGAAATCCATATAGTGTCATTATGGCTTTGAATTAACTGATGGCAGTTGGCTTGTATTTGTCTTGGTGGCCACAGGAATGAGCAAATCTGTCTTGCCAAAAGAACAACCAGAATATTCCTTAGCGTTGAGAACAACAGAACAAAGTGTCATGTACTTTAGGCATGTTCATAAGAGGAAAACAATACCTGAGAAGGAGATCATGCTTGATAAAGTTATGAGTCAGCTATAAAAAAATACCATCAATGTAATGTTTTGACACAAGAACTGGAACACTAGTCTCTAACAATCACCATGCGGATGGCAGAGGGCTAGGCAGTGAGTGCTTCTTTCTGTTGTGCATGGTGTATTTTTGAGTCACAGCCAATTCTATGACTCCGAGCACCAACAGCACTATAAAAATGTTATCGTTATTATCTTGGATATGATTCAAAATCACATGAATATTTCCACCCCCAAATCACTTTATTATGTGCCAACTGAGAATCATGGGATATTGTGTCCATTCTAGGAATAGCAAATAATGGTTTCAAATATTAAAAGTGGGAAAGAATTTGAATGGGGAATCATTAGCCAGAGCTGAGCAAACAACTACAGTAAAATCCCTCAGCTTATTTAATGGTACATAGTAATTAGTAGTAATTGATAGCAACTTGTAGCAATAGAATCCAATGACTGTACTATATTTACAAAAGTGTTCATTGATTTTGAAATATTTTCTCTGCTCTTAGGGAAACTCTGGAATTGATAGCCCTTAGGTTCTTCTTCCTCCATGCCTTTTCCACTGAGAAATTTGTAAAGCATCATACATATGTCATGCTGATGCTGGAAGGAATATTAGAGGTGATTGTAGTCCAAATATGTCATATTACAGATGAGAAACTATTTACAGCTTGGAGAGAGAGGTCCATTGATTCTTTTAAATCATATATCAGGCTGGTGGAAATACCTTTTGCATAGAGACATGATACCACTCCAGCGGGGTACATAACTTGGTGGAGATTAGAGTTTTGGTGTGTGAGAAAAACTGATTGGGCACGAGGAAAGAACCTGAGTGGTGCAGTGGTCATGGGATTGGTTGCGCCATGAAAGGTTAGTGGCTTCAAAGCATCAGTTGTTGTCCAATGGAGAATAATACAGCAGTTTTCTATCATAAGAATCCATAGCCTTGGAAACTCCAGGAAGTCCTTCTAATCTGTCCAATGGAGTTGCTATGCATCGGGATTCAACTCAGTGCCAAAGGGATTGGTGTTGGCACTGGGTTCTTTTTTTTTTTTGGCACCGGGTTCTAAGATTTACCATGATGTCAAGTGAATTTAATGTGGTCTTATATTTAAAGGACCAATCACAGGATCTTGCAAAGGGTAGAAACTCGATCTGTAGAACCAATAAGTGAATGTTCAAACTCTGGAACCTTTGAGTGGCAAGGACTCAGAACTTTGCAGGGCTTTTTATGTTAACTCTGTAAAATGAAACTATCCCAGGGGAATGTGTGTGGATCATATTCACAGTTCAAACAGAGATGTATGGGAGAGCCCCAAATCAATCCACAACCTGCCAACATTTAAAAGAAAGAATGCCAGGAACACACTCTGCTTGCCAAGAGTGCCTTGTGAGAAGTTGCAAACCCTGAGTGATGTGTGTACAGTGGAAACGTGGCAATAGCTATTGGGCAAAAACACAATTTTATGAGAATGAATCAGGGAATGATTCCAAAATAGCAGAAAGATAACAAACCTGGTATCCTATAGAACTTGAATGTACAGTGTCCCATGATGTTTCCTTATGACCAAATCTCCTGAAAGAAGGATTGGTCCCTTTCAAGACATTTAATGTGAGAGGTGTATGGTGACTAGTCATCTTACTTTGAAAGGAATAAATTCTCTAACCCTGTGAAAACTGTTGAATTTCTGTCTTCAACTTTTTTGTATTTCTATTTTAATCTCACAACCCCAGTCTGGAACTTACCAAAGCTAAAAATGCCCCTGAAATGATACTCTGCTGTACCCAAGAGGAACACCTGAAACCGATCATAATAAGCCCTTGAATTAGGCAAGTGGAGAGGCAAGAATTACGAAATAAAACAAAGCAAAGGAATCATGTAAACAGATTAATTAATTGTCTGGAAGTGAAAAGCACATTTGTAATTTTGCCCTTGTCGAAGGGAAATTGGAGTTCATTATGCTCACCAACTGATTTAAAAGCTCTTTCCCGCACAGCATCACTGCTTGTGTGAGTGTGTTGGGAGCACAAAGCATGAATCAGTTGCAGCATCTGTTAAAATAGAAATTCATTATAGGAACCTCTAGAGAAAGAAGTTACTGTTTTCTGCTTCGAAAAGGGGAGGCTCCTCTTCTTTTCCACTGGTAGTTTTGTCCTTGTTTTGGTTTTCCCTCTTTCACATCCCGGTTGTTCTGGGGAACATTTCTTTCAGAGTTCCAGTAGAAATCATTATACCTTGATCTAGTGAATTGTGTTTATTACTTGTCATCCACTGAGCACCTTCGCTAATCGAGAGACTTTATATGTGTTGTCTTTAATCATTGGAGAAGTTGTCTGATGGATAGAAAGCAGTGCCACTCAAGAAAACCAAAATTCGTGAAGATAAAATTGAAAGGTGCTATGTGGTGGTACCAAGGATTCAGGCCAGAGCAGTCTGACTTAGAGGCTTTCATCTCTACCAGATACCATAGTGCAGTGTTTCACAACCTGTGGGTCACGACTCCTCTGGGGTTGAATGACCCTTTCAGATGGCTGGTCTAAGACCACTGGAAAACACGTAACTATGTCACAATATATAGTTACATATTGCTTTGTGATTCATCACTATGGTTTAATTATGTTTATGTTCAATTTGTAACAATGAAGGTACATCCTGCATATCAAATCTTTGCATGATTATTCATAACCGTAGCAAAATGACAGTTATGAAGTAGCAATGAAAATAATTTTGTGGTTGGGGTCACCGCAGCATGAGGACCTGTATTAAAGGGTTGCAGCATGAGGAAAGTTGAGAGGCACTGCCCTAGAGACTTCTAAGGAGGGTGTCTGGTTCAAGGTAGAGATGCTGCTAGGCACTGAGTGTGGGAAACAAGTGAAGGTGAATCAGTTCCCCCTCAACGTGACCCTGTGCTGATCCTATCACATAGGGCAGAACTTCCCTGAGCATTTGTGAGGCTGTACATCTTTATGGGAGAAGAAAGCCTCAACCTTCTTTTGGAAAGCAACTGGTGGCTTTGAACTGCCAAGTTCTGGTTAGCAGCCCAACAAGATGGTGGAGGTGTGATGTAACCCAGGGTTGGGATGATGTCTTGAATGTCAGGCATGCAGCACAATCTTTCCCTGTGCAGGCTGACCATTGCCGAGCAATAGCTCCACCTGCTTGTGATGAAGCTTTTGTTTGTTTGTTTTTTGTAAGAAATATTGTTTCTGTTTGTTTTTTTTCAAGGGCAGGCCACCAAGGCTTGCTTTTATGGAGTGACTGACCAGTAGAACTGCCAAGGCCACTCGGTACAGAGAAGGGTTCTATTTTATTTCTTGGGTCAACCTCCTTGGTCAGAGTCTTGATCTCTTCTTCCTTGACCTGGATTCGCTCCTGCGATGCTTGCCTCCTTCCTTGGTCTGAGCCAGGAGCTTCTTGCGAGCCTTGTCCGTCTTCAGTTTGTGGATGTGTTCCACGAGAATCCGCTTGTTCTTAAGCACGTTCCCCTTCACCTTCAAGTCCAGGCTGATACCTATGGCGGTCCATCTTCTTTGACTCCCGGTTATCCCCTGAGCAGCCGGCACAGAATCCTCATTCTCCTCATCCATGTGATCTTCTCGGGTGTTCAACCATTGGCAGTACCCTTTCGCTTATCTGTGTCTATATGCCTGCCCTTCCGGTGGGCGAAGGTGTTTTTGTGGCATCGGGCCCGAGAATGGAAGGTCATGGGCTTGCTGATGATGAGGGCATCTTTGATCAATTTCCAGATTTGCTGGCGGGAGTTGGTGTTGGCAATCTCATTGGTTTCGTTGGGGTCCAACCAGACTTTCTTCTTGCCACAGTGGAGGACGCTGGAGGTGAGCCTCTTCTGAAGCCCGAACATTTTCATGGCTGCTGCTGTAGCGCTGAAAGGCTGTTTGTTTTTTAATGCACACATCTATATCTATGTTTTTTTGTGTGGGGAGCATCACTGCCCCCTGGTGGTGGGAGGAGACCCAACCTTCCTCCTGGAGAGCAGGAGGAACCCAGTGGGCCGCAGTCCCATGTACAACCACTACGCCGCTGGGGCTCAGCCCCCTATGCCTATGTTTTATGACATCTTTTCTTAGTAATTTTTATCCAAAGAATTGATACTTAGGGAGAACAAGGAAAGAAATGAAGGGTCTATTTTATATATTTCGGATGGCAGTCCCATATATATTGGAAGATGCAGAGATAGGCTGTCCCTTAGAAATGGGGACAGTACGACTTTATCTGACCTCTTTTGGACATGTCAGCAGATCGGACCAATGATTAGAGAATAACATTATGCTTGGTAAAGAGAGAGTAAGCAAAAGATAGAGAAACACTGAATGAGATAGTTTGGCATAGCACTTACAATAGAGGGCTCTGATGGTATCCATTGTGATGATGTTGTAAGACTGGGTAACATTTCATTCTACTATACATAAAATCACTGTGGATCAGAGGGAGTTCTAAAGCACTGAACAATAATCACAGCAACATATGCAAAGGGAGGAGAGAAAGAAACTAAAGCACCTGAAGTATGTGTGATGTTTGCAACTTGGGGAGACTTGAAAATTTTCAGCTCTATGAGAAGAGGGGTGGAGATCCTGGTGTCAGAGCAGGATAATGAAAAGAGTTGGGTTTGGGGGTCTGTGTCATTGGAATTCACATGTAGCCATTCTCAATTTCTATCCTGTGTTCTTGTGGAGACTGTTACTACTCTGATTCTCACTATCTCCAACTGTAGGATGGAAACATAAACTGAAGAGAAGCCTCTCACCCGTCCAAAATTAAAATTGGATCTAACTCATAGCCACCCACTAGGACTGTGTGGGCCTTCTCCTCATCTTTTTTCCTCCGAGCTGCTGGTGCAAAGGAAGATACAATCATAACATACACATTCCAACCTGTGGGCCGTCATCCCTATGGGAGTCAAATGACCCTTTCACAGGGGTTATCCCAATTCATAACAGTAGTAAAATTACAGTTATGAAATAGCAATGAAATTAATTTATGCATGATAGTGGGACAAGAGAAAAGTAAAAGGAGATAGAGGAAAGAACTGAGGAATACAGGACCTTTATAATGTTATAAATGCAGGCATGTACATAGGTGAATATATTTATAGATGATGATGGGGAAATAGATCTACATACATAGGGTTAGTGTTAAGACAGCAGATATGTATTGGCCCCCCATTCAAATACTTCCTCAATGCAAGAACACTTTGTTCTATTAAATTGACATTCCATAATGCTTACCTTCCCGACATGATCACTGCCTGGCATTTACACAGTGTTTTGGGCACTCATTGAGCTGGAAACTTTTGAGGCCAAGAAGATCATGTAACATTGAAGATTCCAAACCATATGGGATTCCCATCTTCAGTGTGGATTTCATCAATGTTAATTCTGTGATCTCCTTCCATCAGTTCCTGGGGTTCAGTTATGTCTCCTCACTCATCAAGATTGATGGGCTCATTTCTGAGATCATCCTGCTTTTCCATAAGATGCTTGAATCGTCTAAAAAAGAAGAAAAGAATTTCATGGTTGGGGGTCACCACCTCCCAAGAAAGTGTGTGAAAGTGTCCTGGCATTGGAAGGTTGAGAACCACTGACTACGAACATGGGTTACATTATGTCAGTTCTCACCTTCTTTCCACATCTTACTTGGTTCAGCTATTCTCTATGTGCTCTCAATGTATACTAATTCATTTTGCTCCAGACAATCACTCTGTAAAGGTACACTCGTTTTACACTTCTTGGACCTGAAGCACTATGAGTTTAAATGGCTTACCCAAGATCATCCAAGGGAAAGTGGTGGAGAAGTTTTCAACCCAGCAGCAGTCCTGCTCCAGAAGCCTTGCTCTGAGTCACTCTTCATTGATGCTCAGAATTTTATTAGCTTGAAGAAAAGGGGTATTGAACTGATATCCTGCACTTGTTCTATAAACTGTCTCAAATACTTTTCGGACAGAGCAGTATCTAAATAGATATTTTTGAAGAAGGGCACAGGTACTATTTTTCTTTCTGATTCATGTTCTGTTTATTTTAGTCTTGCTACTTGAGTTCTATTTTGGAGCACTCTGACATTACTCACCTCTCCTCTCCTTCTATGGGTACCCATAAAAAAAGAAAGAAGGCAAAGATGGGTGAAATCATGCTGAATGTATGGCTCAGCTCAAATTCCCAATTGTAGGAGTGTGCTTTCCAGAGAAGTGTGCTTTCCAGTGGAGACAAAACAGAGTCTACGGGAGAAAGGGAATATTTCTTCTTTGCCCTTTTTCTGCATAGTCAGAGTCTCTGTTTCCTCAACCTGTCTCTTGGCTACATGTGTTCCCAATTGCCACATATCTGAAAGTCACTTTTCCCTCTCTTTAACTGTAGGATCGTCCTCTGCTCTACTGTCCATCTTCTTCCCAAACTCATCAGTTGGGAATAGGGGCAGGGCATAGTGAGAAAGGACAGTAAAAGATAATCCCCAGTGTTTCTACTGACCATTACACTCTAATGAATATAAGCAGTCTGCCTGGACGTCCTAAAATATTTGAAATCCTATGATAGTCTGTATCCCTTTAAATGAGTAATGGGTGATGCTTAAAAAGATTATTCTACAGGATAATAAAGGCACAATAGCAATTCTCTGGCCCAAAGAAAGTATTCATTCTTTTATTCATTCGGCTCACACAATGATGGACACTGGGTGTATAAATCTCAACTAGAAAATGACAAGGTTTCTAAGCTAAAGGAGTCACAGAGTCAGCAGGTTGACAAACAGGTAAATCAGGATTATAATATAGCGTCGAAATTGTCATGACAGAGTGACGCACTGACTGTACTGAAACACAAGTGAGGAGACAGAACCCAGACTGAGAGGATGTCCAAGAATGCTTCTTGGATAGGAGAGAGAAGAAGACCAGATTCTGTTTTAAACAGGAATGTGGACAGCAGTTAGCGAAGAAAACCAAACCTGACTCACTGCCATCGAGTCGATTTCAACTCTTAGGAAGAGACGCGGAGGAATAAGCAGGGGAGATTAGTTTGGTCAAGGCTAGTGCTCCCACAGAGCTGCATAAGGGAGGTATTAGCTTCCTCAGGCTGCTCTAACAATCTGAGTGGCTTAAAATAGCATAAATGTATTCACTCACAGTTCTGGAGGTCAGAAACACAAAATAAAAGTGTTAACCAGATTGGAAGATTTGAGGAAGAAGCTATTCCATCCCTGTCTCCTAGCTTCTGGTGGCAAGTAGAGGCATCATTCAATCTCCACTTCTCTTTTCACATGATCCTCACCTCTTCTTTGTCTTCTGCACGATGAGTGGTCTCTGGAAGGTGTTTTGTCCAATGGAAAACAAGCAAACTAACACCATGGTCTATCTGTGAGTACCACTAAATTCCAGGGCTCTCTCTCTCTCTCTCTCTCTCTCTCTCTCACCTGCCTACAATTCCAGTAGTTACAATGGAGTGCCTGCAGCAAAACACTGAAAAACAAAAACAAAACACCAAAAGTCACAATGGTCTGTCTCTAAATGGGCCCTCTTTTGTGCTTTATGGCAACGTCCTGTTCCAGATTCCATTTACCTCTAAGCCATATGTTGAAGAGTATCAAAGCCCAGAGACTCCAACACAAAGACCGTTTGGTGTGCTGTGCCTGTTCCCTCAGCTGCCTTTAGAGTTCAATCCACCAAGGAGCGCCCCCACCAGGTGAACCCTTGCAATTCTTTTCTCCACCCACTCTCCTTGCCTTTTCCTGAAAGTGGTTCAATGATGTAATGAGAGGTGAATGTCCTTCTCTCTAATAAAAACCAAACAATTGAAGATTCCCAAACATTCTCTGTTGGCGACGGTCCCTTCAGAAAAGACAAACTTCACTGTTAGGAATATATGTATCTTTCCAAAAGTAGGAAAAGGCAATAAAGGGCAGAAACTATGTGTCAGGTTTTCATTTTTTAGTTGAGTACTTAGATTTTTTTTTTCAAAACTGTTTTTTGGGGAGTTCATACAGATATCACATCATTCTGTCGTTCAGTCACTGCAAACAGTATTGTACAATTACTGCCACAATCAACCTCAAAACATCCTTTTCCTTCTTGAACTCCTTGCCATCAGCTCCCTCCCTCTCTTGGATGGTTGCTGCAAGCATCCCCAGCACTTTTTTCTGAATTGTTCCTCCCCCACTCTCATAGACATGACTGCCTCCTACATTCCCAAACCAAAAATCTGATTCCCTATGGGTACACTTTAAAAGAGTTATCTTTTATTCCTTAGGTACAAGAGGACTTCAGGGAGTATTTTTTGTTTAAACTGAAATGGGTGATGCTTAAAAGGATCACTCTACAGGATAAAGATAGAGATTGTATCAGATGTGTCAGCTTTACCCAGCCTGAATGGCTCCAGAAAGTTGGGAGTTTATGAGAATTTTAAACTCTACAGCAGGGGACAGCGATCTGGTCTACAGGGTGTTATTGCTGCTGCTGCTGCTGCTGCTGTTGTGCCCAGCAGTCCTCCCAGGCCCACAGTGAATTTGTTCATAGTTTTTGTTTTGTTTTGTTTTTAACTATAGTCCGACCCTCCAGTGGTCTGAGGGACAGTCAACTGGCCTCCTGTTTTAAAAGTTTGAGGATCCCAGCTCTACAGGATTGGTAGCTGGGTACCATCCAGTGTTCTGGTTTCATGTCAAAAAAGACCAAAGAGGGCTGAACCCCAGTGGCGTAGTGGTTGTGCGCGGGACTGCGGCCCACTGGGTTGGAGGTTCAAATCCAGCAGCAAGGCTGGGCCTCCTACGCCCACCACCAGAGGGCAGTGATGCCTCCAAAACAAAACAAACAAACAAACAACAAAAAAAAACAAAGAAATTGTTCACGAAGGCAATTTGCCACACATTACATGTACTCTTACAGAGTGATGTTTATGCATAGTAGTGTTTAGAATAATGAACTGAGATGATTCCTTGACCATTTTAGATTTATAGTGTTTCTAGAATCTAGCTATTCCACTAGAGCTCAATAATTAAGGACACTGACACTTACCAGAATCTATGGATGACTAATGATGGTTAAAAACATCAGCCATTAAGGCACATGACAGAGGCATTATCCTCATCCCAAGACAAGAGCACCAACTGATTATGGTCTCGGACTTCTTTATGAAGGCAGAGGAAAAGGTGAGTGCTTTTTGTTAGGTTGGCCAAAAAGAAAAAGAGAGAAAGAGAGCGAGCGAGAGAGAAAGAAATATGATATAGATGATGTCCTGGAAATGACAACAGAGAAGTTCTTCTTTGCAACTCTCAAGGGGAAAAGTGCCCTCTAAAATTAAAAACAGATCTTTAAGACAGCTGGGAGGGATG
>PVJH01029517.1:0-25971 GCA_004026705.1 Nesogale talazaci
TCTAAAAAAAAAGTCCCTTCTAGTGACCCTGTGCTCTGCTCGAAAGCGTTTTCAAGCCGGTGGAGAGGTCCCCAGATCGCTAGGTGGTTAGCGAGGACGGGTGCCCCTGCTTGCAAAGCTGCCCGCCTTCTGCATGGACCGTCTGGGTCCTGCATCGTCCCCAAAGCTACCTTCTCTGTAGTTTAACCACCTATACCACACCGTTAGCCCTTTTCTTGAAATGAGGCACTTACCTATTGGAATTCAGACCTGCTAAATAGGAAGCAGAAGCATCTCCTGGATCGATCTAAGCACAGAGGAATTTATCTTAAAGGTCTTTATCTAAGGGGGGGGGTACTGTACAATGTAATGGCTTTCTCCAGAACTATCCCTCCCCCCACCTCCCAAATTGTAGACTAATTTCTCAGCCTGAGGGCTACCTGCACAGGATCTTTGCCTAAGTCTTGTTTTGTCTCCCGACGTCTCCTTCTGTTCTCTGCTAGAGCACCTCACCCTGGCTGCCTCCTGTCAGAGCCCTTTGGGAGGTAGCCTCCACATGGCAGGGCCCTGGAGGGCTCTGGAAGCAAAGCCGGTGCACTCCCGGGCGTCAGCAGGAGCGCGCTCCCAGCGGGTTCTGAATAAAGGCAACACCATGAGCCTGGAGAGCTGCAGGCTGAGGGCTGACTGAGGGGAGCCAGCACACCCTTCCGGTGCCACTCTTTGCAGAACCAGAGGGGAATTGGACTCTTCTCACCAGCAGGAGTCCACCCCTTCCTCCCAAAGCTCTTCTGGATGAAGTGCTTCCAAGACTCTGCAATTGCAGTGTATTGGAGTCATGGTATTCATTTTCATTTTATTGGGCTTACACCTCTTGTCACAGTCCGTACATCGCTTGCGTCAGGTGAATTTGTACACGTTGCTTTCATTCTTTTCTAGACATTCACTCTCTATTGAACCTCCCTCTCGCCACCCCCACCTCCCCCGGGGCCATGATATGTCTTGGAGCCACAGTAGAGAAAACCCTGGGAGCGACTGAGAGGGACCGAACGGAAGAGGTCTCGTTGGCGGCAGAACTCCCTGCCCAGACCCCCTTGTTGAGCCCTCCTGCTCACCCTCTTTTCTGCACCACTGCTGAAGGGGCAGGAGCCCGGGGGGCTCGAGGGCTCCACATTGGGCTGCCAACCCCACGGGCAGCAACTTAAAAGCACCAGCTGCTCTGAGAGAAAGATGAGGCTGCCCAGTCCTGCACCGCGCTACCGTCTCAGAAACCCCCACAGGCAGTTCTGCCCTGTGCTGGTGGTGGCCGTGACTTGGGCTTGTTCGTTGTGGTTCTTGTTGTTCGGTGCGGTTGGGTCGGTTCTGACAGCTGTGTCTCCCGCATTAGCCACTGCCCGGCCCTGCCCTATCCTCGGCTGCTATGCGCGAGCCCACCAGCGCCTGTCTCAATCCCTCTTCCTTTCTTGCTGCCCCCCTTTTTACCAAGCCTGATGTCCTTCTCTAGACACCTGTCTCTCCTCCGGTGTCCAAAGTATGTGCCACTCATGCTTTTAAAATCTCTCCACCCCTGGTAATGACATAATTTTGTGTCAACCTGAAGCGTAGGGGTAGAGTCTGGCTGGCCAATCAGGTCCCAGCTTGGTGACCTCATTTGGAGGTGCTGAGATAAATGGCTCTTGGAGGCAGACCTCCCTCTGCCTGCACCTTCCTGACGGTGAGACACGGAGACTGCGTGGGTCCTGGATGGGCGCCCGCTGCCATTAGATTCCTAACACTTTGCACCGCCCGGCCTGTGAGCTTCCTGCATTCTGCGTCATCGCATGTGGCTGCTTGCGTCTGAAGAGGGATTGATGGACTAGTATCGGACTTCTGTTGGACTGGCTGCTTTCCGGAATTATGGTCACTTCTTGATATAAAGCTCTTTCTGACATATATATGAGCGCCACTGGATTTGCTTATGTCAACCTGACTGAAGACACTTCTGATCCCAGCCAAGGGTCAGTTACCAGTGGCAAGAGCTGGGCTGTGCGGCCACTCATTGAGGCTCATGCTTTGACGGTCATGAGTCCATCTATGAACCACCAGTCCACATCTGCAACGTGGACGACAGCACTCACCTCCACAGATCACCTGGGAAGAGTGAGATAACGCATACAGAACACAAGCTATCAATGTTCCTAAAAAATGCAATAATGTGCTACTTATGGGTTCTACCGATTTCTCAGGGTACGCCGGCTGGTGCATGAAGTTCTGCCAAAAGCGGCTCTCACCCAAGGCTCCTTTTTCTGACTCCTGGCACCACCGAGTACCCTGTGCCCAGGGAACCTTGAAGCGCATGAATCGATGGAGCACCGGGGTTGCCAGCATCCCAAAGGAGTAGCTACTGATGAGCTGAGTCCTCAGGACGGCCGAGTGGCGGTGGGAACGTGTCTTCTCCAGCGCTGTCCTCCTTGGAGACGCGTGACGCTTCCCAGGGCTGCTCTTCACTCAGTTGGGTTGTCTGCGATACTTTGTGCCCACATCTTGAGCCCCAGGCCCTGACCTGGGAGGATCCTTCCTGCCAGTGCAGGTGTGTAAGTCGCCCTCTCTTCAGCCACAGATCGAGGCCGCTTGTGTGGTCAGAAACTGAGTTTGAGCCCCAACTCTGCCTTTTGTGCAACCTCAAGACGTTGAGGACTTTACTTCATGTCCTTCCCCGTGATGAACGAGGTCAGGGCTGCCAGGCTTTGGCACAGCACCGGGCATGCTTGCCCTCCAGGAAAAGCAGCCATCCTTGGCTTACAGGTGACACTCAAGGTCCATAGGACAGCTGACATCTTCCAGTTCATCAGCCCCACCACCCCACCCCCGTGACACCATGTTGCCAAACCCAAGCAGGTTTGACAAATTTAACTGATGACAGAAGGGGATCAGTTTCATGTGGTATTTAAATAGCACAGGGATGTTAAGAAATGAAGTCGTGTTGACACCTGAAGATGACTGTGGAGGTGGTGCTGCAGCAGCAGCTGGCTCCCCCGGGTGACCCTTTTCTCAGGAACAAGAAGGCCCAAAGAGGGGTGGAGGGCCCTTAAGCTCAGTGAGTTCCCTCTGGTTTCAGAAAAGGTCCTTTCTCAGAAACCTCGCTAGCAAAGGTAGTCATCCCCTCCCCTAACCAAAGTGCTTTCCTTTGGCCGAATGACCTCTGTTCACTTTGGCTAGGAAGAGTGGATTTAACGAGGGCGACGGAGAAGCTACCAAAGGTGCGGATGAAAAGGCAGCCAACAATCTGGCCCGGGGACAAGCAGCCCCGGCGCAGCGCTCTACGTTGTGACAACTGTGCACCAGCCCTGCAGCCTGACAGGAAGCGGCTATTTTTATGTCTGATTCAACAAGCATCGATCCAGTCTGTTGGGAGTTCCAGACACCAAGCACAAGTCTCTCCTTATAAATGTCACTTGGCAACAGAAGTCTGAGAAAATGGCATTCACAGCCTCCTGTTTCATGAGGAAAGCAGAGGGGCTGGCTGGCATGCACCCCGTTGCTGCTGCTCGAGGTCACCATGGGTGGGTGCCAGCTCGCAGGGACCCGACATACGCCGCGCAGAAAAAGACCTGCCTGGTCTCGCGTCCTCCTCGGGGTCCTTAGGGCTGGACCCAGGCTCACCGGCGCTCAGTGCGGCTCATTGAGGGCGCTCTTTTTCACCGACCTGCGAGCAACGGGACGTCCTTCCCCAGGGACTGCTCCCTCCTAAATCCAAGCACAGGGCTCTCAGACCGTGCTGCCTGGGCTGCGGACTCAAGTCTTCCGATAAGCTGAAGGTCGAGAGAAGAAAGGGTCGTCTTGTGAATACACGACCTCAGTCCCCAGGTCTTTTTGGTAAACAGTAAGGGAGGGCTTTCAAGACAGATCCAGAATACAAGTTTATTTTTTCTAGCCTAGATCCCTGGGCTAGAAAAGTAGGGAGAGGAAAAAAGCCACAGCAGGAAATACAAACTTTTAACATCTTTTATTGACTTGGAGGCCAAACATGGCAGCAGTTGGTCACGTTAAGAAAGGCACCTCATTGAGCATGGTCCGTCACAGTGCTGCTGAGTGATCCCAGCCACAGGGTTGGAGGCTGGAGAGGACAATCTTTGGATGATATTGCTTAGGGTACTTGCATACACATTACAAGGGTCCTTCACACACTGAAGAAGGGCAGAGTGCAGCATCATGGCGTGTGCTGGATGTCCATCACGGGGAGCTAATCCCTGACCAGAGCAAGCAGACAGTAAATCCGGGGCAAGCTGGGGGAAGGGTGAGAGCACCACGCCCGTCCCTCCCCAGGCCTCCAGCCCGTGATTTGCTGAGCCGCCACCCCCACGAACACGCCACACCTCTCTCATGCGTGGAGGTGATTTTTTGATCGCACGGTGGGAGGAATCAGGTTCAGTAGTCAATGTCTCCCTATGCCCAGCTTTAGGGCAGACAGTGTAATAGTTCGTTTTTCTGCATTCTTGGCTGGAAGCCTATGAGGTTCTGAGATAAAAGCTGAGGTCTTAAGGTACGGCTTTATTAAAAAAATATTGATACCAGTACTAAGTCATTGAAAACTGGATCCTATAGAAATGATAACACTGTACCTCCCTATTTCTACCCACACCACCCAATCACAGTTCTTTTTAAGAATGAATTTCCTCCTTTATACTTTTCCAAACTCCCACTGCTGCGAAAAAGAAACCGCTTCCTGACAGTCACAAGGCTGCACTCCCAAACCCTGCTTTGGGCCCCCCGCCCCACCCCCTCCCCCCCACCTCGCCCAGCACCTAGGAGCAGGGATCACGTGGCGGTGAGGGGCAACGGTGTAGTCGCGCCTGGCTTCTGTGACTAGGCTGAAAGAGAGAGGAAACAAGAGAAAACAAAATGGGTTTTTAAAAACCAAGTCAATTCAGAGATGGGTGGCATGCATGCCCCGCAATCAAGTGCATTCAACACTGGCCATTTCTCACCAGGTAAAAGCTCTCCTGCCTGCTGAGGTTAAGACCCTGGAATTAAATGAAGCAAAAATAAGACCCTACGCACCCTGGGAAGGGCCTATGCCCCCTGTGATTCCTTAGTTCTCGCTCCTGGCAGCCCACCACATGTATGTGCATGTGCACATATGTGAATGCATGTGGATGAGTGACAAATATTTGGGCAGTACACATGCACATGCAACAGCAAACACACACTCCGGGGCTTCCGTTTAGAGGCCAACTGCCTGCAGCTGTCTCCCATCCAGAGCCGAGTCCCAGATTCAAGAGATGGGCTCCATCCTCCGCCCTGGAGTGTTGCTTCGCTCTTCTTTGTCCATACTCGGGAATCGAGGGAGTCCCAGAAGCCCACAGCACCACACTGGACTTCCGTTTAGAATCAGGCGTTAGTTTACAGGCAGAAAAACAAGGCAGAACAGGGCCAGCAGACACGGCCTTGGAGCAGAGAACAAGGAGAGCAAGGTGGCCACCTACCCATGGCCAACCGTGTGTGGGCAGGAGCAAGCTCTCTGGTAGTCTCACGGCCAGCTGGAGCGCTCAGATCGGAGGGGGACGGCGCCCCCGAGAGTCCGCTCCATCGACGGCAGATTACACCGAGACAGACGCGTCATTGACTATACCCACCACTGGCTTCTGAATGGCTCCCCCAGGATTGCGTGGTGGGGGGGGAGGGCGGGGGTCTTTCGCAGCAGTCTACAGATTCATCTGTCTGCCACACACCAAAGCCAGGGCAGAATGGCCTAGCATGGACTCCACGAAACCTCCACCAGGCACCGGATCTTGGAGGAGTTGAGTTTGAAAGAACCACAAGGATTTGGGTTTCACATCCCGGAGAGGCTGGGATTGAACAACTTCTGATCAAAATGAATCCAAGAACAAGTTTCCTTCAGAGCACGGCCTTGTTCAACCATTTGGAAACCGAGGCAAACCTGAAAAATGAAGACAAACAAACCTACACTGCTCTCTTTGGGGAAGGGGACCAACCCGGATGTTCAGGTGACAACCTGAGTTCAGAAGAACTTTCTACCTGGTTTAATTCTTCGGCCATAATTCTGCTTTCAAGCACTGGTTCCAAAGGATCCCTAAGGTACAGCACCATGACA
Organism: Nesogale talazaci; assembly: GCA_004026705.1. Taxonomy (NCBI): domain Eukaryota; kingdom Metazoa; phylum Chordata; class Mammalia; order Afrosoricida; family Tenrecidae; genus Nesogale; species Nesogale talazaci. The sequence continues at coordinate 6,071 of PVJH01029517.1, forward strand.
CAGAGCTCAAAAAACCCTACAACTTGGCCTGGCTCTCTGTGGTGATACCGTGCCCAGTGATTTCTGCAGGAAGTGACCCTTTCCTTCCATTTAAAGGGGTCACGAGGATTCCCGTGCACAGACTGCGTCACATGGGTTTTCACGGCGGACAAATAAACTAGTGGAATTCGATTCCAATAACCCACCACCAAGACCCTTGACCTTGCCTGCTTTTATGCAATTCTGGGCTTTCTGTCCTCGGCTGCTTGGGAAGCAATATCCTGAGGTTTTTTAGATTTAGGATGCCTCATTGATAGCTGAGCCCGAGTGTAGTGTGTTAAAAGGTGGGCTGCTAGCCACAAAATCACACTAGAAACCGCCAGCGGCTCCGGGTGGGAAAGAGGTGGTTTCCTACTTGTATCAAGAATTACAGAAATCCCCCAGGGCCGTTCTGCCCGGCCCCACAGGGTCGCTGTGAGTCAGAACTGACCCCATGGCAGTGAGGGATGACTCCTGGGTTAACATTAAGCTAAGGGTGTGGCACGAGGATTGAAATGGCCGGTAAAGCAACCGAGCCTGTGAGTCCTTAGCAAGGAGAGCACACACGTACTTAGATGGACACACACACAGGTGAGATGAGAGCTGCATACACACTAGAGATACATCGAACAAGTGCTTCTTTAATCAATACACCAACTGAGTCCTTGCTGGCCTGAGACCGCCTCCCTGTGCCTGTGCTGTCATTCCCGCCCTTTCTCAAGAGGGAGAAGAAAAAGAAATGCAAGCCAAATGGGGACTCAACATTAAATAAACATAACCAAGTCTTTACATGTGGCTTTGGAGAAGGCTGCCAGGATGCTTGCAAACACGACGTCGGGGGTCTGGGAGGCATCAACGGCAGAGTGGATGCCCCGTTTCTGGTAGTAGTCCACCAGTGGGGTGGTCTGAGTGTGGTAGGACCCCAGGCGGATCTTCAAGGCCTTCTCGTTATCATCCGATCGGCGGATCAGAGGCTCCCCGGTGATCTGAAGGAAGGACGAGAGGAGGGGAAGGAAGGCAGGCCCATTAGAAGGCTATCTGGTGCTAGAGGCACATTTGAGAAGGGACAGTGCTGCTCCGGCTATTGTCGGACTCCCAGGGCCCAAAGGGGAAAGGGAGGATAGGATCTGGACCCAGGCCAACAAGGAATCCTATGACTCTTAGCAGCAGACCAGCTGGTCCTGGGAAGCGAGTCTGCCGGAAATTGTAACTGAAGAAAGGGGCTCGAGAGGGAGCTGGGCAATATCTTTCTCTCGCAGCTCTGTACTCCGGCGGTTTAGCTTCCAGCACGAACACACGTCTAGGGTCAGAAACAAGGAAGGGAGGCAGAGACCCCCGAGGGAGGCCAGGAGGATGCAGTGAAGCGAGAGCTGCACGAGCGACTATCATCTCGGTGTTTAGTGCACTGACTCGAGTGTCACCTCACTGATAGTCTGAAAGTGGCAAAGGGAAGTGAGAATCCTGAGAAGGGGAGAATTCTCAATTTTGTAAGATGTGAACAAGCTGAGATGATGACTTTGGAACTTGCATTGATAGAACCACAATAACCTGATGGAGCAATCTTAGATAAATTCAGGAAATTCTTGTCATTACCCTCACACTTCTAAGTGTTTTTTTTTCAGACAGATGTTGGCTCTTATGGTAGTCCTGGGTAGAGTTAGGAGTCTGTGTCACCCCAACTCAAATGCACCAATTCATCTTTGGCCTTACTTCGTCACTGTCCAGCTTTTACAGCCAACATGTAATACTCTGTGAGACCCTATCCTGTTTTTTTTTTTTTGGGGGGGAGGGTAGGGGTCATCACTGTGTCTGGTGGTCGTGGGCGCTACCCAGTGCTGCTCCTGAAAGCTGCCGCTGGATTTGAACCGCCAAGTCCGCAGGCTGCAGTTCCACACTCAATCACTTACGCCCCCGGGGCTCAGCCCCGAGACCCTATCCTCTTTTTAAAAGACACCGAAGACTCTCACCGAGCTCGGCACTGTGAATCTAGCCAAGAGATTCCGAATCCAGAGAGTACAGCAGAAAAGTTAGGAGATGGAGGGCTTCTCCTGGGATGGACCCGCCAAATTCCCTTCAGCGCTATTCCCCCCGCCTCCCATTCTGGGTTTCTGAGCAGGCTTCTCTTAACTAGTTGACCACTTAGGTAACCACGAGGCTGGAGAGAGGCTGCTCTGGAGGTGGGGGGCGGGGAGGGGGGCGTTTTGGGCTTTGGGAGGGCAGTCAGCTTGTGCTGAAGTCATCAGCCACCCGGGGGTAGGGGCACAGCTCAGCCATGGTTACGACGTATGACGTGGCAGGGGCACAGCTCCATGTTAAGTTGGTAATCTTGGTGGGAACAGAGGGAAGGTGGAATGAAGAAAGAAAGAAAAAGACAAAGCAAAGGAAGAAGAGGGGGAGGCAGGAGAAGGGCATTCCCTGTCCTGAACACACGTACATCGTCCTTCATGGGCTCCTTTGGGGGGTTGAACTCCTCATGGTAGGAACGGCCACTCATGGGGTGAATCAGCCTGGAAGACAACAAAGGAACATAAGCCAGTTGCCCGCAAGTACTGCCCCGGGTCACCTTGGAGACAAGCAGGGACGGAGACACTGGATGTAAGGACTTCCACTCAGCAGAGAATGCCGATAAAGGCAGTTCTTGGAGAGCTTAAACCAGAGTCACTGTGTTTTCCATGTGACCAAACACTGGCTCGAGAGGCCCGCCGCTGGCACCACTACCTAATTCCGGGCTTGAGAGAAGGACTCAAGCCAGTCTCGCTCAGTGAGTCCTTCCATGGATTTGCTCATCCAGCAAACGCGAAGTGTTTAGGCCCGATTTGGGCCTCACCTCAAAATCCAGGGGCTACAAAGAAATGAGTCAAGATGCTGGTTCACAGGTGGTGCTTAATTTGGCGGGGCCGAATCTCGTAAATCTGACAACTCTCTACTCGACATTTGTACCAAGTGCTAAATATGGGTGCCGGAGGACAGAGAACTGAGCTCTACTGTCCAACCTTGTCTGGCGATAAAGCACGAAAGATGCCTCAAGAAAAACAAAGATGTCCCATTCCAAGGATGCAAACAGCCACGTAGCACAGCTTTGAGGCCACCCAGTTAAAGGGCGGACCGACTATTCCAGGCGGCCTTCAACAGTCACGGGATAGAGGGCCGGAGAGCAAGTGTTCTCTGGCAGTAAACGCGTGGTTGATCTCGGCATCTGTGAACTCTCTCAGGCAACAAACCCAGGCTTCCGACGGGGAGTGGCCACGCACAGGCTAAAGGCGGCTCAGCAGCCAGGGCTCGCTTGAGCTCAGGCCTTGTCCCCAGTGTCTGTTGAGTTCACTGACAGCTGCGCTCTTCACGACGGTCTGCGAGACCAGCGCTTCCCAACTGTTCCACCCCGTGGCACCTGCAAAATCCCTACTGGTGCGAGCGCAGGGGCAAAGAGGAGAGGTCCTTTTCTGCTCCCCAGGAAGCGCCACCGCTCGGACTCTGCCCACTGCTCCGGTGGCTGAGGGGATCAATACACCTTGGGTTACCAGTGGGACAGCCTGCGTTAGAGAGGTGAAACCACATCGTTAGAAAATGGCCTGTATTTTAACTGCTGTGTATTTGGGATGCTAGGTGGACTACGTGCGGCATCAGGTGGGAGCGGGGTGGCAGGGGCTGCCGAGGAGCGAGTACAGCTGTGACTGCAGGCAGGTAGTCTGAAGCTAGGCCCTTTCCATGGAGGCGTGGAGGGGCTCCTCTGGTGCAGAGCGGGTGGACAGCACTCCTCCCACCTCCTTCCTGCCTCTACTCCCTGCTGGGAGAGCCTAATGGAGACCGTCTCACCCAGGAAGGCAGTCTTTGACATTATACCTCTCTGGCCCTTGTTTCCCTTCCTGCACTTTCCACTGAAGCTAACAGCCTAGAAGAGCTTAGGCTGATTGATGCTCTGGGCCAGCTGAATCAACGGGGCCTGGTCTCACCTGTTTCTGCTAGCATCTCCCCTTCCCTCGGCTTTGCCCTGCAGAGAACCCAGCTCTGGGATGTCCCTTACTGTCACTCTATCTCTGCTTGTTGATCCTGTGCTCAAAGGGGAGGCGAAGAAGGAAAAGATAAAGACCTCTCACTGGAGGCATCTATGGAATAACTGGAAGCAAACTAGGTATTTGAAAAGATATTAATATGACATGAGTACACCTCGCCCATCTTGTAGTACAACCTCCTATATCACACAGCTACTAATTACTTTGCTGTCTCTCCTGGGAAGTATAGACTTACAATATGGTACAATGTTGAATTTCATTAAAAAAAAAAATCAAAGTAAAATATTTGGAAACAAAAAACATTTCCTCTCTAATTAAATCCAAGTATTTCTAGAAGGCATGAAGGAGAAAGAAGAAAGATTAACAAAGACAGACATTGTAGCTATTACAATAAGGAGTCTTTTAGAATACACACATGCAGAAGCAGAAAGATTTCTGTGCTTCAAGCTGACTACTACAGAGAAACTCTTCAAACAAAAACACACAAGAAAATAATAGTGGTCTTGGCTAAGATAATTGGACGATGAGAAATTTTTCCCTTCCATTTTCCAAATTTAATGTAGGTGATTTAATGTAAGTTAAACACCTACAGCAAGATCTGGTCCCTCCAACTGGAATCAGATCCAAGAAACCCATAAGAGAAACACACCTGTATGGGAATTAAATTGTTTTGGGTTTTGAATTCTGTCCCACATGCGTAAAACAAGGATCATTAATCCTACTACTTTACGGAGTAGGAAACCGTGGTCGAGAAACTAAGAACTTGCCTACAGCCCAGGTATAAGGCAGCAGGTCTACGATGTTATCCAACTTCACTCTCCTGCACTGCTTATCACGGCTCCCTTCTGTGGCATCACTTCAGTTGACATCACCAAACAAAACCCACCCATGTCAGAAAGTCACAAAATCTCACAGCTAGGATCAGGCAATAGCAATTCTCTGAAGTGGACAAAGTCTAACAAAACACAAGATGGAGACGAAGGAATCTTCTTATTGGAAGTTCAAGAGACAAATACCTTCCTGTGATTCTCCGGATGAGCAGAGAGTCTGGGATCCGGAATTCAATCACAGAATCCAGCTTCTCTTTCCTCTTCACCATGAGGTTGTCAAGCTGTAAAAGAGTGTGTGGCCCACCTAAGCAAAACTCATCCTCTTCAAAAGAACTCAGAGATAAAGGAGCAGAGTCTATTTCCAGGCAACGGGGAACCCACCATCTCTGCCTGCCTCACAGTCCGGGGGAAGCCATCTAAAAGAAACCCGTTCTTGCATGAAGGCGTCTCCAAATTCTTCTCAATGAGTTCCACCACCATTTCGTCGCTCACCTAGAAGTCAAGAACAGAACAGCCGAGGGTTCAAATCCATTAACTACATGGCCTTAGCCAACTAGAGTCAAAGTGTGCATTTACACGATCCCATTAGCAAAGGGCAAGTGTTCCTGGCCTCAGTGGGGCAAATACCAGAGCAAAAAGGTGGAGTCCACCCATTTGGAAGATCTAGATTCCATGATTATTTCCAGGACTGCTTTTTTTTTTTTTAAGGCATCACTGCCCTCTGGTGGTGGGAGTAGGAGGCCCAGCTTTGCTCCATGGAGCTGGAATTGAACCTCCATCCCAGTGGGCTGCAGTCACACGCACAACCACTACACCACTGGGGCTCAGGCCCTAGACTAAATTTTTAATCAAGAGCTCCCACCCCACGTCAATGGTGTCCCGCTTAAAATCTGGTCACTTTGCACTAGAATCAACGTCCTACCCATTAGAGAACAGTTTGTTAGCGATCTTCTGTCTGTCTCCAGAGTATAAGAAAGGCAGGATAGGACTGAGAGGTCACTTGAAGATTACCCGAGAATGGGGGTTGGAGAGGGTACAGAAAGGCACCCAATTTTTCCTGTTTCAGAATTTTGCTTGGGTCCAGTCATGTGCCTGTGCTTTATCAGGTGGCAACAGAGAAATTCACGGAACTTGGAAGGTCAGACCAAGCCATTGAGACACCAACCTAACACACCTCTGAACCTCCCTCCGAAAATCCCCTTGGAAGGCCCGTTCCTGCTTTTAAATCTGGTTATCTTCCTGGGCCTGAATAGGAAGGTACGAAGTCAAGGTGTGTTTAAAACAGTGAAACACGGGGCTGCTAACTGAAATGGTGGTTTGAAGCCCTCAGCTGCTCCCCGAGAGAAAGAGGAGGCTGTCTGCTTTCAGAAATCCTGTGGAACAAGTCTCCTTTGTCCTGTACGATTGCCATGAGTCAGCATGGACGAGGTGGGTCTGTGTGGGGCTTCTTGTTTCACAGGAAGCAAAGTTCCCTGTCAATATTACAGCAAAGGCGGCCCAACTTGGCAATCACTGTTCTTATCTCCCAGGATCAGCTGTGAACGTGGGGACAAAGTATAAGTGAGTGCCAGTGATAGGTAATCTCACTGCCACACTCTAGTTCTCAGTACAGGATTGTCTGTCAAGACCCAAAGTCCAGAACATCTGGCTTTCCGGATTCACTCAAGGTCTCATCAACACCGAGGGAGGACGGAGCGGGCAGGAGGTGGGCAGGGGGCATCATTTTATACCACCTACGGAATCTCACGGACTAATAGGGGGTTACCAGAGCAGGAGGCAAAATCCAGCACCTTCCCCAGCCAACATCTTAACACAGGGAGAACCCACCTAGAGAGGAAAAGGATTGCTTCCTAAGATGATCAGAAATAATGTGTTTTCTGATGTTCTTAGGCGACTCCCAAGGGGGTCCTGACCCACAGGCTGAGAACCGCTACTCTCGGGATTCCTGGCTGATGAACACTTCAAGTGTGGCTAGTGGGACTGAGAAATTGTTCATTCAGGTGACTTTAAATCAATGGAACAAGCTACACAGGGCTGGTGACTACCATCGGGGACCGCCTCCACGCAAACATGGAGGATTATCCACAATCACTGGCATTACCAAACCTACCAGTTTTCCAGCATCCATGGTTGCCTTTAGCTTTTTCCCCAGCTCTGAGCCAGAAGCTACCATGGCCCTCAGCATGTCCCCAGTAGCCAAATGACAGACACAGAAGTTTTCAGCCAATCTGGGAGCCTGTGGAGACAGAGAAAGAAAAACAAGAACAGTTAACTGTTCAGGTCCTGAAATCACACTGCCTGCGTGTGAATGTGGTCCTGCCGCTCACTGTGATACAGGGGTAATAGTACCTTACACTGTGTTCTATCAAACAACGATCACAGGGCTAGAGGAAGAGCTGCTTCAATGGTGCGCATAGGGAGACATTCAAAATAGGAGCTATTACCCATTAACTCCACAAGGCACACTAGTGATAAACAAGCCTGCTTTCCAATACAAATGGGAATAAAAATAGGAGCCCTAATATGGCACACGGATGCTGTGATGTGTAATGGCATAATGTATGGGGTGGGGGAGCTTCAAAAAGTCCATGGAAAATGGAATGGAAAGATAATGGAGGTTTCCCATGGAGTTTTCCCATGAGCTCTTGGCACAATGTTAGGCACATAACCTGGGCTGAATGAATATACACTGAAGAAATGCAAGTGTGATGGTCTCCTATGAGAACCACTGGGCCTGGAGCTCGGCCAAAGCTGGGTTCACCTGCAGGCTGACCTGGGCCCCCTCCCCCCAGTCCCCACCATGCAGGACCACTATCATGGTGCAATCCCTTCACCTCTCAGGGGCTCAGTTTCTTCATCTGTTTAAAATTCAAGCTAAAAAGGTTTCACATAAAAAGTATCTGATAAAAAGAATTACTGAAACATTAGTGTTTTTTTTTTTTGGGGGGTGGGGGGAGCTGTATAGTCTTTTGGTTAAAGATACCACTGATACCAACAAGATAATGTGGCCAAGAAAAGTTACTTCACCCAAATTTCCTGAGTAAAACAGAGATGGCAATATAAGGCCTACATCACTGATCTGATGAGAAGGTACGTAGTACTTGCCATATATAGGGCCTGGCATGTAGTAAATTCTCAGCAAGTGTTAGCTGTTACTCTAACCCCTGCCGTAATTCCATATTCATTCATAATGAAAGAAAACACTTTGAATGCTTCTTCCCTGCGGGAAGTCAGGGAAACAGAGATGAACTGGAAACACACACTCTGTCCTCAAAAGAGCTCAGTTGGGTGAATCACACATCAGAATACAGAATCAGAGCAGGAGACTCTGGTCAGCTCAGCATCTTTTGCAGTGGCAAAAAGAACACAGAACTCATGGGGAGTAGAACTAGTTCAAGATACAAAATACCATTCTGACTCAAACTGTTTTATAAAACAAGTCGGGACCCCTGCTAGAACCACGTCGTTGGCAGTTTTCATTGGTGTGTGTTGATTCTAAAATCACAGTGACACAATATAACAGAGCAAAGCCTGTTCTCTTTCAGAGCTGTCAGTGGACTTGAACTACCAAACTCGCAGAGAACAGCCAAATGAGTGCTTAATCACTGAGCCACAATGTACCAAAAAAGAGGTGTAAGTCGGTGGGCTCAATGCAGCACTGTGTGTGTGTGCGTGTAGTATTTGTGGATGGATGATTCAGTTCATGGCAAAATGAAACCCAGATGAATAAGGAGTCAAACTTGGCACTTCAGCAAACCAACGAAGGTCAGGACCCTCTGTTCCGGTCCTCCAGGCTAATATTGTAACACACTTCTAGACAGAGGCGTCGTGTTTGCCAGTCTTTCTCCTGGGCTGTTGAAATCAGCGCTGGTGAACAATGTGGAGCTCAGGCTCACTTTAAGGAGAAACACTTCAAAACCAGATTCACTGCCACCAAGTGGACGCCGACTCACAGCACCACTACAGGACCGTGTAGAACTGTCTAACTGAGCTTCTGACACGGTTCTCTCTTTACGGGAGCAGAAAGAACTATCTTCCTCCAGAGAAGGGGCTCGTGGTTTTAAACTGCTGACAGCAAGCTTAGCAGCCCAAAGCATAATTACTCTACTGGAAAGGCTGACCAAAAACATCACAGTGAAGAGCTGCTAGCACAGAGTACTTGTTTTATTTTTATCACCCCCAAACTGCACGACTCTCACGTGATGTTCCGGGTGACTGAAGATACCATCAATAAAAAAAAGTCATGGCAATCGAAGAACAAAAAATCATGATCGCTGTGAATGAGGGGGAATGCACAGTGGGGACCCAGAGCCCATCTGTCAGCAACTAGACATCCCCTGACACAAGAGTCACGGGGAGGAGACGAGCCAGTCAGGGTGCAGGGAAGCACCAATAAAATATACAACTTTCTTCCAGTTCTCTAGTGCTTCCTTCCCCCACTCTCATGATCTCAAGTCTACCTTCCAAATCTGGCTAGATCAGAGGATGTACACTGGTAGAGATAAGAGCTGGAAACACTTACCTGAGGGAATCCAGGAGATAAACCCCAGGGGGCCAATATTGAAAGACGTCATTCCAGGAGGGTAAGGGTAAGGTGGAGGGAGAGAGGGGAAACCGATCATAATGATCTACATATAACTCCCTTCCAGGGAGACGGACAACAGAAAAGTGGGTGACGGAGATGTCGGGCAGTCCAAGACATGACAAAATAATAATTTATAAATTATCAAGGATTCGTGAGGGATTGGGAAGAGAGGGAATAAAATGAGGAGCTGATATTAAGGGCTCAAGTAGAAAGCAAATGTTTTAAGGATGATGAAGGCAACAAATATACAAATATAATGGATGGATATATGGTTTATGATGAGTTAGACTAGTCCCCAATTAAAAAAAGTCAAGGCAAGACTAAAGCCTAACTTCCTTTTCCCTTCCTTGCTGGCCGCCTGGAGGTCAATTTGGTCGGCCACAGAGGATAAACTCCGGAGTCAGAGAGCTCTGGACCCCAAGCCTGGCTAAAAGCACTCAAGGACGGTATGACCTTGGGCTAGTGACATCCCAGATCTCAGGTTCCTCAGCAATCAAGTGGGGATAATGTCCACTTCAGATATACAGTAGCTACTCCGTAACTGAAAGACCTTCTCTCATGGTCTTCCTTCCGTCTGTCACTTTTTATCTGCCAACTGCAGAAGCAGCGGATGAAGGAATTTCATTATAAGCTCACACTCTGAGCTTATGCTGCAAAACAGCATTTCTCCAACTGCAGCATTGTATGAATTAGCCGGAGAGCCTGCTAAGGCGCAGGTTCGGATTCCAGAGTTCTGGAGGAGGTGCCTGTACGCCTAACAGCTATCCAGGGATGCTTGGGTGAGCCACACTTTGCGATGGGGACAAGAGTCGAGGCCCCGCTCACTCACTCACTCACGGCTCACAAAGCCCCTGTGGCCTGTTGGGAGCCACTGTGAGAGTCCCGGGGGAAGTGGGGCGCTCTGGGAGGAAGGGAGCAGAAACGGCTAAACCAGAGACACGACAGAGTGGGCTTAGTGGCTCTCAAATGTCCGTGCACTCTAAGAATCATCTGGGACACCGGCTAAAAATACGAATGTCCCGTTCACACACCAGCTTATGACTGGGCGGTTCTAATGCACGTGGTTTGGAATGGGGTGCTGCAGTGGTACGCGCCCTTGGGCTGGAAACTGGGGCCTACTGTTTATTCACTGGCACTGGACCAGTACCTTCGCCTTCCTACAGCTTCCGTTTCTTCATCCATAGAGCTCAGAAGGTTTACTTTTAAAGCTCCTATAGAGAATCAATCAGATTATGTATCCAAAAACTTCCATTATACCACCTGGCAGTTAGAAATGGTGGAACGTTATCAGTCATCGAGGCAGGAATGAACCCCAGATGATACCCATTTTCTCATCTTGCCATTATCTTCCTACCTCCCGGCTTTTCCATCCCCATTCCCAAAGCATGCAGCTGTAAGCAGCTGTAAAATATTTCTGGACATGCTGCCCTGGTCCCCGCTCACGTCTTCACAGTGCAAGAGAGGAAAAATCCCGATTTCCTACTTTGGCACTCAGTACCCAATCTACTACCTAGACATCCCAATCTCGGATTTACTTTCATGGGTCCCTTCATGCTGCCAGGCGCCAGAAAGGACTTGATGGCAGTGGTTCTTATTTGGGCTGCTCCCTGAGTGAAGCAAATGATCAATAAACTCCATTCCTGATCCAGAGGTTGAAAGTCCACGTCCACTCAGAGACATCTTGAAAGAAAATTACAGGATTTACTTCCAAAAAAGCAGTCACCTTGGACTGAGCCCTGGTGGTGTAGTGGTTGTGTGCGGGACTGCGGCCTACTGGGTTTGGCGGTTCAAATCCAGCAGCAGCTCTCCAGGAGCAAGACTTGGCCTCCTACTCCCACCAGAGGGCAGTGATGCCCAAAACAAACGAAAAAAGAGCAGTCACCGAAAACCCTAAGCACAGTACAACTCACACGTGTGGACGTGGGGTTGTCACGAGGCTGACTCAACTCCATGGCCGAGGGCTCCAGTCACCCTTGCACATCACAGACACGCTAATATGTATGTAACACAAGTATGTAACACAAGTGTTTCTTCAAACGCCTCAGCTCAAACTGTTCTCAGGGCAGGAACTGTACCCTATGGTCTCAACATGACTCTTCGTTGTTATCAATTTTTGTTAAGTCCTTTTATTGGGGGTTCAAACAACTCTTATCACAATCCATACGTCAGTCCAAGGTGTGTCAAGCACATCTGTACATCCGCTGCCCTCATCAGTCTCAGTACATTTGCTTTCTATCTAAGCCCTTGGCATTGGCTTCTTTTTCCCTCTTCCTCCCCCCACCTCATAAAGCCTTGATTATTTATAAATTATTACTACTTTGTCATATCTTATGATGTCTCCCTTCACCCACTGCCCTATTGTCCGTACCTTAGGGAGGAGATTATATGCAGATCCTTATAATCGGTTTCCCCTTCCTTCCACCCTCCCGGTATCGTCAGTCTCACCACTGGTCCTGAAGGGATATCTGTCCTAGATTCTCCATGTTTCCGGTTCCTATCTGTACCAATGTACATCTCCTGGTCTAGCCGGATTTGTAAGGTAGAATTAATTGGGATCATGATAGTGGGGAGCGGCGGGGGAGAGAGAGGAAGCATTTAAGAACTAGAGGAAAGTTGCATGTTTCATTGCTACACTGCTCCTCTGTCATCAAATTTTAAGCATATTTTTCCCACCAAAACAATCTCACCAACAATCCTTTCGTTCTCTTAGGAGGAATCCTCTCAACATTTGCTACCTCTGTTTGAGATGTGCCAAGCAAGTTTCAATGCATTACTGACAGTATTTAGTATGCATGATACACAGCAAGTCTTTGGGGTAGAATCTATTTATATCTCCATTTTACAGACAAAACGCAGAGGCTAAGTCACTCCAAATTCTACAGCTAGAAACAACAGAGCTGGGAATCATACAAGACTGTCAGGCACCAGCTTTCATCCACGTGGCTTTAAAAATCAAACTGCCCACAGAGCCTTCCTTAGGGGAGCTTGTGTTTGTGTGTGATGGGAAGGGAGCATAAGGAGGACTTCCCTGTGCTGGAAATATTCTGTTTCTTGATACGGATGTAAGCTGTACATGTGTGTCTACGCTGTGAGAATTTACCAAGTGGCTCACTTGGGTATTTGCACCGTTCTTCAAATATGAAGTAAACCCCCCCCCCCAAAAAAAAACACATCACAGAAACCTTTATTATTTTCTCACTGTCCCATTGATTGACAGCTGCCACTGGCACAGACCCAGGGCAAAGATGCAACCAAAGGTTTTTCTCTCGGCACCAGCTACCAAATCCTGGCCCCACAGGCTGGGGAAGGACCTGTGAAAGTGCTCGGGAAGTCACTATTCTAATCTCAGTTCTGCCCCTGACCTCACCTTGTGATCTTGTAGGTCAATGATTCTTTGGGACGGTTTCCTCATCCACAAGCCAGGGATATCATCTATCAACCTTACTGGGTGGATGAGAGGACGAATGGAGGACACTCAACTAATCTTAGTTCTTGTTCCACCGGTTGCTGTGGCGGGAACTCTGACTCAAGGCCCCCTCTTAAGTGTCTCCCAGAGGCTGACCACCAGGCCTTTCTTCTATGGCACCTGAGCGACTCTGAACCACCAATCTCTTCATGAGTAGCTAAGCACTCAACTCTCTGCTACCAAGGCATTTTGGCTTGTGTTGCAATCCTGAACTTTTCCAGCATGTCTCAGTCACTCCTCTACAACGCCCACACAGCACCCTGCGGTAGTATGTATGTAGCTTTCCACCCCTCCAATGAGATCAGTCAGCAACAGAGGAAGAGGGTCAAACAGCTGAGTCCGACAGACACTGTATGTCTGACACTGGCTTCCATTTCTTTCTTCGTAAAAAGAATGGCTAGCAAGCCATGACTGAGCCTGGCGGGGTAGGAGGGTGAGGGGAGAGAGGGACTGTTGTGATTATTTCACCTGTTGGAGGGTGCGGGCTGCTCTCTGCATCTCTAGCCCCAAACACAGCTAGTGAAATACGCGTAAGGCAGTAGAAAACCCCACCTACACAGCACATAGCGGCAGATGGAGCAGGAGCACTGGAGTCACTGCAATGTAAGACCAAATGTCACTTTGTCAATCACCTGCCACGTAATCTAGGTCAAGTGACAAGTCTCCCCAACTGCAAACAGGACAAACAAGTGGGGGCCTCACAAAGTTGTTCTGGGTACCAGAGATCTAACTGATGAGGAAGACCTGCAAGAGGGAAGCTAACTCATCAGGGGTTAGGCCTTGGAGAAGGGACATTCAATTGGATACAGAGGGAAGTGTGAGCAAGGCCTGGCAGAAAAAGCCAGACACACACTTTGGTTTGGTTAAGAACCCCCTAATACCAAAAAAGCAGACTGGGAAATAATTTTACTTAATTTTTTTGTTTGTTTTTTTTGGGGGGGGGGGGCATCACTGCCCTCTGGTGGTCGTGGGAGCTACCCAGCCTTGCTCCTGGAGAACTGCTGCTGGATTTGAACAGCCAAGCCAATGGGCCATAGTCCTGTACTCAACCACTATGTCACTGGGGCTCAGCCTTTACTTAAATAATTTAACAAAACCAAGTGTTCTAGATGTTTCAAAACACTGTGATGTTTAAACCAAAAACAGGTATGTGTACACATGTTACTTTTAGTTAAAAGAGAGAGATTTAGAGAGGAGTCAAGATGGTGTCCAGGTAGACTCACCTGGCCAGCACTCCTGCTATTAGAGCAGAAAATTAAGAGACAGGCATGGGAAGCAAGTTCAAGGAGAAAGGGACTTGGGGGGAGGAGGCAGTGAGGGAAGGGAGTGGTGAGCAAACAATGCCAAGGAACAGCTAGGAAATTAAAGTCAAAAAAGAGGAGGATGTGGGGGGGGGGTGCTGGAGCAACAGCAATCTAGCTGAGAGGAATGACTAAGAGGCACAAGGAGGACAAGAGTGATGGTGGGGCAGGAGGAAGGTTAAAGGAAACAAAGATCTAGGAAGCAAAGCTAAGATTCGAGGTATAAATATAGGTGTGTACATATGTAAATACACTGATTCATAAAAATAGAGGTATTGGTCTGGGTACATATATTTATATGTGTGGGATGTCAAGATTTTTCCCTGGCTTCGTCTCCCCCAAATATATGCCAAACCTAAGAGGCTGTTTGCCAGCACACGGCGGGAGGTCAGATGCTTAGAGAGTCTCCCTGCAGGCACTCAGCCAGCCAGAGCAATCAGACATCACTGTTTGTCCCACCACAGGAGGCTCTCACTTCCTGCTGGTAAAGGCACCAGATTCCTTTCCAGAGAAAGCGCAGAATAAATCAAGTCTCCGGCTCAAGGTCACCAAGCTTAGGCCGCCATCATGAACCTGGGACTTGCCCATCTTGTCCCATGTGTGCCTGTAACCCCTCCTCTTCCTATTGCGTGTACAGCCCTCGGTCTTCTCCATTCCGTTACGGTCTTACCTACAGTACAGCCCCTTCCTGGGACGTATGTCTTTGCCTGTCATCAGGGAGCTTGCATGCCCCCGAAGATCTACAAGCCAAGGTTAGAAATAAATTGCGCTCTCTCCTCTAGCCCCTCTCCTGCAGTCACCTCTCTCCTCCGCTGAGCTGTGGGCAGAGGGCTGCTACCTCACTGGAATGAAGGCCCAGCACTGCCAGATCAACGACTTCTCAAGAGAAACTGGACTTAGGTGCCATCATGAAACACTGCCCAGTGCTACGCCCTCCTCAAGGGTGTCCCTGTGCTCAAGCCACTCTTGCAGCCACTAGGCCAGCCCCATCTGGGTGAAGGCCTTCTTCTTTTTCACTGTCCCTTTACCTTACCAAGCGCAATGCCTTCTCCAGGGAATCGGTCTCTCTGACAATATGCCCAAAGTGTGTAAGGCAGAGTCTTGTCATCCGTGTCTCTCAGGGGTACTCTGGCTGCATTCCTTCCTCCACAGATTTGTATGTCCCTTTGGCAGTCCATGATATTTTCAGTATTCTTTGCCAACACCAAAATTCAAAGGCTGGAACACCTAGCTTCCTCTGATTCGGTAGCATCAGAGGGGTCCTTCTGCATGCACGTGCTTGGAGGAGAGCCGGGGAGAGTCGCTACGGCACCCAGTTAAAGGATCCGGTGTCCATAAGGGACCCCACTGGCATATAATGAAATGCTGTGCAGCTTGTTAAAGTGTGATCTAGGCTAATGCCTGGAACTAGCTCCATGATGTATTAGGAAGGGCAAACAAGTTACAAAGTCATATGCATCCACAATTTGTTCAAAAAATACAAAGTTAAATAGACTAAGGGAAAAAACCATCGATGGTTAGTCAAAATAGAATTATGAATGATTGCTACTTACTTTTATATCTCTGTCTATGTTGTCAATAGGTGTGTGCTAATTAGATTAAAATAAAGCTATTTTTTAAAGAAAAAAATGCAAATGCATTGATTCTTCTATGGTCTTTCTATTCAACGTCAACATTCATATGCATAAGAGGCAATTGAAAATAGTATGGCTTGGGCCAGGCTACTTCAGTTCTCAAGGTCATCTCCCTGCCTTAAACACTCTAAAGAGGTCTTGTGCAACCCAGCTGTCCAATGCAATGCATTGTTTGATATCTTGACCACTGCTTTCCAGAGCATTGATTGTGGATCCAAGTAAGAGAAAATCCTTGACAACTTCAACCTTTTCTCTATCATCACATTAACTACTGGTTTGGTTGTGAGGATTTTTGTCTTCTTTGCATTGAGTTGTAATTCACACCGAAGACTGCAATCCTGATCTGTATCAGCAAGTGCTTCAAGGCGTCCTTACTTTCAGCAAGCCAGGTTACGTTATTTGCATATAGTAGGTTGTTAATAAGGCTTCCTCCAATCCTGATGCCTAATTCTTCCTATATAACCCAGCTTACCTGATTATTGGCTCAGCACACAGAGTGGGAGGCCGCAATCCTGACATATACCTTTCTCCATTTTAAAAGTCATTTTATTGGGGGCTCTTACAACTCTTACCATAATCTATACACTCATTGTGTCAAGCACAGTTGTTACCATCAACATTTTCAAAACATTCTTTCTACTTGAGCCCTTGGTATCAGATTTTCATTTTTCTCCCTCCCTCCTTCATAAACCCTTGATAATTTATAAATTAGTATCTTTTCATGTCTTACACTGACGAATGGCTCCCTTCACCCACCTTTCTGTTATAGATAAATCATTGTGATTTGTTCTCTCATTCTTCCCCCACCTATCCTTCTGGTATAGCAACTTTCAATATTGGTTCTGAGGAGTTTATCCGTCCTGGATTCCATGTTTATAGCTCTTATCTGTAACCAGATTCGTAAGGTAGAATTGGAGTCACAATAGGGGGCGGGGAGGAGGAGGTGGGAGAAGCATTCAAAGACTAGAGGAAAATTGCAGTCTTCAACAGTGCTATACTGCACCCTGACTGGCTCATTTCCCCATGACCCTTCTGTAAGGGGGATGTCCAATTGTCTACAGAAGAGCTTTGGGTCTCCAATCTGCACTCCCCCTCATTCACGTTATGATTTTTTTTTTTGGGGGGGGGGATCACTGCCCTCTGGTGGGAATGGGAGGCCCAGCCTTGCTCCTGGAGAGCTGCTGCTAGATTTGAACCGCCAAGCCAATGGGCCGCAGTCCCACACTCAACCACTACACCACCGGGGCCCGATATGATTTTTTTGTTCTGGGTCTTTGATGCCTGGTACCTGATCCTATCAACACCTTGTGATCACACACATATCCTTCAATGTGGCGTTTGTTGCTTCTGAGCTAGATGGCTGCTTGGTTATCTTTAAGCTTTTAAGATCCCAGCTGGTATATCTTTTGATAGTCAGCTACCATCAGCTTTCTTCACCACTTTTGCTTATGCACCCACTTTTTTCTTCAGTGATTCTGTAGGGAAGGTGAGCATCATGGAATGCCAGGTTACTAGAACTAAGTGTTCTTGCATTGAGAGTACTGGGGTGGAGGCCCAATGTCCATCTGCTACCTTAATACTAATCCTATAAATATATGTACATAGATCTATTTCCCCATCACCACATGTGTATTTACGGGTGTGCATGTCTGTGTTTAGACCTCTATAAATGTCCTTTGCCTCCTACTTCTTTCCTCTATTTCCTTTTACTTCTTTCTTTTTTTGGTGGGCATCACTGCTCTGGTGGGAGTAGGAGGCCCAGACTTGCTCCTGGAGAGGTGCTGCTGGATTTGAACTGCCAACCCAGTCGGCCGCAGTCCTGCATCCAACCACTATGCCACCAGGGCTCAGCTTCTTTTTACTTTCTTGTTCCACTATCATGTTTTAAGTAATTCCTCTAGGTTACACTGCCTTTGATCAAGTTCTACCAGGCCTCCTTCATCCTCCTTGTCATCGATTTTGGATCGCTTGTTATTCCCATGGTGTTGTTAACACCCACTTCCTTTTCCTACCTCCTCCTCGCCCTTGTCCCTCCAGAACCACTGGTCTCATTGTTTTCTCTTCTGGATTGTTTATCCCACTTATCTTCTATAGACATGCAGAGACAATAATATGCACAAAAACAAGACAGAGCAAAACAAAACAACAAAAGAAAACGACAGAAAAAGAAAAGTTCAAGGTCTGTATGTTGACCTTCAGGAGTGTTTTCTGGTCACGTCTGAGGGGGTGCCACGCTCTGACCCCACAGTCTATTTTCCTATTCCCCAGGGACCTCGTTGCTCTGCTCCCCTTGTTGTTCCGTTACAGGCTCTTAGAGTTTCACCTTGGTGTGGTGGGGTCAGATGGGGCACAATTCATGCACTCTGTCTCCAGTGTGGTCCCCTATAGTGCTATGGGTCTGTGAGGGGCGTTGTGGCTTGTGGTGGGGCCAGTCCTATAGTCCTCTCTCTGAATTGGCTGCTCTGAGCAGGAATATTGTCCTCAGGGTTTGGTGGGCCAGGATACGCTCCACTCTCTCTCCCCCACCCTTCATTTGCTCCTGTGTGCTCCAATCAGATGTGTCACTCTCCCTGAGCTAACTTTCCCGATTTTAAACCATGCAATGTTCCCTTGTTGTTTGCACAACTGCCTCTCGATCCATTTACAAGTTCCAAATGAGCAAATTTACAAATTCCGAAGTGCTCTGGAATTCCCATTCTTCTCAAGGCTCTCCATGGTGTGCCATGATCAGTGCAGCCTGAACTTCTTCCTTCAGCAGCGTGGGTTCTGGCTCACAAGCTTCCTCCTGAATAGATGGGGTTAGTTCTTCTTGGTATGGGGACTGTGTGTATTTCTTCTTCTCATGATGCTTTCTGCAGCATCCAAAATTTCGTCCATAGGATATTCCAGTATTGCTCGGTTATTATTGGTTTGGATTTTTTCTTGAGCTCTTTCAGCTTAAGGTTTGATGAACATGTTCTTTGTAGTTTTCTAACTCTTAGGTCTTTGTATTTTTCATTGTAATTTCTGACTTTGTCTTCTTGAGCTGCCTTTTGAAATTTTCTGTTCAGCACTTTGACTTCATCATTTTTTCCCTGTAGCTTTGGATTTTTTTTTTGGGGGGGGGGGTGCATCACTGCCCTCTGGTGGTCGTGGGAGCTACCCAGCACTGCTCCTGAGAGCCGCCGCTGGATTTGAACCGCTAAGTCCGCGGACTGCAGTCCCGCACTCAACCACTTACGCCACCGGGGCTCAGCCCCATAGCTTTGGATTTCTAAGTGAAATTTCACAACTGCAAAACACTGTGTGACCAACTAAATATTTTGATAACTGACAGGGAACAAATCAAGTATTTATCCTGCCTTTTCTGCACATACCATAATACTGGATAACTA
This sequence comes from Nesogale talazaci, assembly GCA_004026705.1. Lineage (NCBI taxonomy): Eukaryota > Metazoa > Chordata > Mammalia > Afrosoricida > Tenrecidae > Nesogale > Nesogale talazaci. The sequence goes on from PVJH01029517.1 coordinate 25,289, forward strand.
AATAACAAATAAGGAAAAGTTTCTTTTCATAAGAGAAATAATAAGGATAAGTATTCCAGCTGATGGGGGGTGGGGGGCGGTAAGAAACCCAATAATTAGAAAACCACCATTTCACCACCACAATTGAAATGATGGTTTTAGGCCCAAGAACTCAACTTCATTGAATTGATTTTGACTCATAGAAACCCTATAGCAGTGGTTCTCAACCTGTGGGTCATAACCCCTTTGGGGGTTGACAGCCATTTCACAGGGGTTGCCTGATTCATAACAGTAGCAAAATTAGTTATGAAGTAGCAATGAAAATAATTTCATGGCTGGGGCTCACCAGAATATGCCCTTTAGGATAGAGCAGAATTACCCTTTGGGGTTTCTGAGGCTGACTATCTTTGTTTTTGTTTTGTTTTGTGGTGGGGCATCACTGCCTCTGGTGGTCGTGGGCACTACCAGTGCTGCTCCTGAGAGCCGCCGCTGGATTTGAACCGCCAGCGCACGAGCCACAGTCCCGCACTCAACCACGTACGCTGCCGTTGCTGCCGCTGGGGTTCAGCCCCGAGGCTGACTATCTTTATAAAAGCAGAAAGTCTCACCTTTCTCCCAGGAGCCACTGTTTGGTCTAAACTGCTGACCCACACTTAACTCATCAGGCCACCAGGATCCTCTCAGGCCTGTGAGCTCACCTAGCC